>JAQFVV010000651.1:0-97496 GCA_028023455.1 Epiperipatus broadwayi
ACTCAAATTCCATGCTGATGCCAATAGCTATTTCTCATGCCTATGTTGTCCCTGAAGTCACTCTGACCCCTCATGTAAAGGGACAGTGTTCATTAAATACATATAGGAGGGATGGATAGGATGCAAGCTTCATAATATAAATATTTGAGACCTAGGCACTCTTCACAAGCCTAGGAGGCTTAAATTGTGAAGTATAGAGGGTTTGAACTCAGATTTTCAAAGCACCCTTCGACTATCCACACTATCTCATACAACTGATACACATGACCACTACGCGTATGTAAATATTTGAAACCAGACACGAGACTACATATATTGAGTGATTATTAGTCTTTTCTACATGTGTGTAGTCATGTGTATCAGATATACTCAAATAGTATGGATAGTTGAATAGTGCTTGAAAGTCCCTGAGTTCGATTCCTCCGTACTCTGAAATTAAACTCCCAGATTTGTGAAGGAAGTGCCTCATTTCAAATATTCACATATTAAGCTTGTATCCTGTCCATTGCCCCCTTATATGTATTTCATTGAGACTTTATCCTATCCCATGAAGAGTTAAAGTGACTTCAGGTCAACTTATGGGCATAGCAATAATATGTAGCATCGGCGCTAGGAAATTTGAGTTTTCATCATCAGATTTTGGTAGTTCTTATAGTATTTCTGAAAAGTTGGAGGTTGTTGTGGATTGAAAGCCTGTCCATTAAAGTATAAAGATTTGCTATCTTAATATAAACTGAGCATTGGTTTTTATATATATATATATATATATATATATATATATATATATATATATATATATATATATATATATGTGTGTGTGTGTATGTGTGTGTAAGAGATAGTAATCTAGGCCAACTGATAAGTACTGGATTTAGCACAAAGTATAACCTATATTGGTGGTTTTAACTTTTCCATATGTGTGTGGTCATGTGTACTGAGATAGTGTGGATGGTTGTAGAGTACTTGAAACATCCTCTACTCTTATATATACTTTTATTTTCCTTAAAATAAGAGGTGAAATAACGGTTATTTACTTCAATCACAATTGGAATTTTTGTATTCTAAAATGTTCGGAAATTAATTAATTCAATCAATTGATGTAAAGTATGGTGAGTTAAATTAAATAACTTTTGAACACATCACAGTTTGATTTTTATTTAAGGTTAAATATCAAAAGCCCACTTGTAGCTACAAGGGTAAATATTTGTCTTTTTATTCTTAGCCCACAGTAAATAACGTGCTATTTATTATAAAATATTTGTATATATTATTTTTAAGATTTTATTTTGCATAATAAATAAAAGTGTTTGTTATAAAATATTTATAAACATATTATTTTTAATTTTTTTAGTATTCATATAATTTTTGCAACTATTCTGATTCAAAATTTAAAATGGAGATTATAAACTATGCCACAATCTATTTAATATTTGAAAAAAGAATTGTGCACATTAAAAAATTATTTACAATATTGTTTGTTTATGAATAAACTATTTTTTAAAAATCAACTTTTCCAATCAAGAGAAAATAAAATTTTATATAATTTTAAAAGGGAACTTTTACAATAAAAATAAATAATCAAGATTGTTTTTATTTCTATTTTTATTGATCGTTAACATCTTTAATCCAAACCTTCTTAAATATATATATACCTTTACCTCACTTAGCAATTGGCTACTTAGTGATATTTCACAATAGCGATCATTATCAATTTGTACCCACTACTTCAATTTACAATTGATTATTCACTATAACGATCGGGAAAAATTTTTGGAAGCCATCTTGGATTTTGCATCACTATACCCAAAAGCAAAAGTACATTACTGCAATATATATACAGGTAATGACTTTGCTGTAATTGTATAGCACATATGATATTTTATCCATAAAACACAATGTTAGTGCTGCATTTAGTATTTTGAATATAGAACGTTATAAACTTAAAATATATATAATTACTGAATCTATAATATTGTATACATATAAGTGTTGTATGTACAGTACTTGGTTTATTTAAATAAAGTTTAATTTTTCTAGACATTCAACACTTATATCAGATGATGAAAACAATACAACTAAAATTCCATCATCACAAACTTTCAAGAAAACACTAAATACTAATATTAAATTGCGCGTGTGTGTTCCTTAATTATGTACACCCAAGTGGTTTTAAATCCAAAGAAAAACATTTTTAAAAAAAAGTTTAAAAAGAAAAATAGATTGCATTTAAAATGTTAATGAATAATCTTTCTACATGAATAGGGGGGGGGCACTATTACATTATTAAAAATATGCAGTAAGAAAAATAAATTTAGCTATGTTTTTGAAAATTAGAACAGTTAAAGATTTTTTTTCTTTTAAAATGAGTTGATTTTTTATTCTAAAGTTGACTGATTTATGATACGCATTAAGCCTTTTGTTACTTGGGAGTACAGTAATAAGTCTTTATGTTCAAATCAATAATTTATAATTAAATATTGTTTTTTAATTACAGTAATATGCACTCTAATACAAATTTTAAAAAAAATGCGCTTCAGTATGGATTTTTTTTTCATTACGATGAAAAATTTCTGTGGAAGAATATAAAAACTCTTAAATTCAAATTTGGTTTCACTTTCTCTCTCTTTTTTTTTTTTTTGCTGTACTGTACTTTTTAAACAGTGAAAATATGCATTTTTTTCCTAGTGATATAAAACTTTTTTTTTTTAGATATCGTAGTTAGTCATCATTGCCATGAAAAAAATCAAGAAAATCTTTGAGCTTGAAAACCAATGTGGATATTTTATGTCAACTGGAACTGACCAATTTTTTTCCCATAGACCCCCATTATAAATATGTATTCTGTATACAATATTTTTGCTTAATGATGAGTTTTGGAGGACCAATTGCCATCGCTAAGTGGGGTAAGGGTGCATTTCAAAATTGCATCCAAGGTATTACTTAAATAATAAGTATAATAATACTCAAGACTAAATGGGTTTGTAGGTAATCATTAAAATCCAGTCAACACTTAGACAATCCCAATATCAATAATAATCAACATTTTCAAACTGTTGTCAAGGCAACCTCCTTTTAACAATAAATGTGGAGTTCCACATTTACTAATGGACTAATATAATTATATCGTCACTAGTAGTTGCAACTTGACCACAGAGATTGAAATTATTGATACAGAGAAATTTAAATAAACTTCTTTAAATAGATAAATAAAACCTATTCTGAATGCAGACTAATAAATAGTGATTACAAACTGCAATTATAAATTTCAAAATTTCACCCAAAATATTACTTAAATAATAAATGTAATAATGCTGGTTTTTAATGATTATTTACTAATCCATTTAGCCTTGAGTACTATTACATTTATTATTTAAGTAATACTTTGGGTGCAATTTTGAAATGTATAATTGACTATTTATTAGTCTGCATTCAGAATAGATTATATTTACCTATTTAAAGAATTTATTTAAACTTTTTTGTATTAATAATTTCAATCTCTGTGATCAAGTTGCATCTTTAGTGTCTATATAATTATATTGGACCATTAATAAAGGTGGGATTCAAAGTTGCCTTGACAACTATTTGAAATTGTTGATTGTTATTGATATTGGGATTATCTAAATATTGACTGGTTTTAATGAATACTTAGAAATCCATTTAGCCTTGAACATTATTACACTTACTATTTAAGTAATACTTCGGTTGAAATTTTGAATTTATAATTGGAGTTTGTAATGGTATAATTGACTATTTTTTAATCTGCATTCATAGTGGGTTATATTTACTTATTTAAAGATGTTTATTTAAACTATTTTTTATCAATAATTTCAATCTTTTTGGTCAATTTGCAATCTTTAGGGTCTACATAACTATATTAGACCATTAATAAAGATGGGATTCCACCATTATTGTTAAAAGGAAGTTGCCTTGACAGCAGTTGGGATTGTTGTTTACCGGTTTGTGATGTGATGTGATGTAATGCACTGTGGTTTCTTTTTTAGAGTCAGGAATCTCTCAGCCACAATGACCAGAGAAATCTGTTAGCCACCTTCCCTTTCCTTTCCATTCCCCACCTAAGTTTTACCCATATTCTTTACTATACTGCTCCATCCCATTTCCACAACATATCATCAATTCTATGCCCTTTATTTATTTAAATCCCCTTTATCTTTCCACAAACCCAGCATAAAAACCAACAAGCCATTTTCTATATAATCACTCTGTTTAAATTTATTTCCTCACAACTTCATTATTTGTACTTTTTCTGTTTGCAGGCATTTACATTTAATTAACAGCTGCCTAATATTTTCTATGCCTTCCTTACATAACTTGCAGACTAACTCACTCATATTTTTTCATTTATGTATATATTACCTTGTTGCAAAAGATCCTGTTCAAATCTTAAACAGTAAACTATTTTCCTTACTGTTATCATAAATTAACTTGCACCCAATATTCTGTTTATATATATATATATATATATATATATATATATATATATATATATATATATATATATATATATATATATAATATATATATATATATATATATATATATATATATAAACTCTTTTTATTTTCATACTAGTTCTCCATCTATCCAACTTCCTATTTTTTTATTAAGGCATCTATTCTTCTATCCCATTCCTTACCACTATAACACTCAATATTTCTCCTAACACAATCATAACACCTTTTGTATAAGTTTACCAACATAAATTCTTTATCTGCATACCATACTACCTTTCTCACCCATCTTGTTGTCTGTCTTTTATTCATAACCTAATCAAATACTACTTTGGATATTCTCTTATTATTCATAAATTGCAATCTACCAAACATTTTCATTTTGCTTTTTGCATCTCTCATTTAAAAACTTGACAATCCTATTTCTCCTTGAATTGCCTTCTTTGCCATATACATATCTGCATCTAATGCATGTCTTCCTACTTCTCTTTGTATTTTTTCTAAGTAATCTAACACTCCTTTACTAACACATAATGCATCATTATGATAAGTTAATCCTGCTACTGCCATTCCCTTTTATACAATTATAGCTACAACATATTTATTATATGAAAACACTGTTAATTTCTTTATCAGTCTCTTTCCTTACTTTGCTTCATTTATCAATTTTTTCTCACATTCAACCAAACAATTCTTCTGGCTACTTAAGATGATTCCCAAATAGCTATAGCTATTCACCACATTTAATTTTATATGCCTCAATAAAAAATTTTTATTCTCTTTTTTCCCAGTATTTATCATCATTATTTTTTATCTTCCTTCACTAAATTTAAGCCCCATATTTTTATTCACTTTTGCATATGTCTTCAGCATATCTTCCCTACTTTCTGTGCACAAGAAGATAACCACAAATAAAAGACCCGATAATATATGTTATCTTGCCACTTATTAATAGTACCTCTACTTCTCTTCCTACTCTTTCTATTGATATCTCTATTTCTCTCAAATATAACAAAAATGAAATACCTGTCACAGAGTTTTTAATGATATGTATACACTGTTCTCTAATGTGCATCACTGAAAACTTATTAAATTGATATTAATGTGTTTGAAATTCAGTCCACCAACCTCTCTATAGTAAAAAAATCAGAGACCAACCTGAAATATTTCATTGGCATATTGCATTACATCAATTTCTAACATACATTCAAAATCTGAAGGAAATCCATTAAATAGAATAAATCTTCATGTTAAATAAAACCATTAAAAATATTTTATTCTTTTATTGAATTAAGGCATTGTAGCTGGTATGATTTATGGAACATTTATTAGGCAAAATTTAGATAACTATTTTTGGTGCAACAGCAGTTTTGCCATTACCATGCTGAGGAGATGCAGAGTCTAAATCTTTTGATGATAATATGAGGAATAAATTGATATGAAATAAAAATAGTGAATCAAACTTTGTTGTTAGAACTGTAAACAATCAACTGTAAAGAAATAATTACAATTATTAAAAAAATTGTAAAAATATTTAAAATTTCCACATAAAAATAAATAATACTTTATAACAAAGTGAACAAAATGAGTAAGTTCAAAACTAAAACTTATTTTGAACTGCAAAACCAAAAACAATATTATTAAAATTGCAGAATATTATTAGTAATCATAAATTTCATAAGAATTACAATAGAAAATTTCTCATTAAAGAAGATTCTCTATCATTAACTACTAAAAATGAATTTAAATTTTGATTTAATTTTTTTTTAAAAATAAACAATAAATTAAGTAATGAGTTTTTTTAATATTGTTTAAAAAATATTTTAAAGATAAGACAATTATACTTCATACAAAATTTCTGCATAATCTATAATCTCTTCACAGAAGTTCAAAAAACTCTTTTCATTTAACATCCATGATGGAAATGTACAAAACAACAACAACAAAAAATTCAGAGCAGCCTTTATAAAGAGTATTTTAAAAGTAATAATTTTTTTTGAAAAATACTAATAACCTTTTAGATCTCCAAACTAAAGAAATACCATTCAAAAATAAATTGCTATTGGTAAATTACAAAAATTCTTTAAGAATTTAATATTAAATTTTTAATCACATTATATACAATCATACCAACATTCATTCAAAATAGATATTTTTTTTTAGCTAACAATTTTGTCCCCCCATCCATCGAGCAGTGATTATCTGAAACTAGATTGGATGCATTTTTCTTTTCTTTTTTAAACTGTTTAAATAAAAAAAATAACATTTGTAAAAGTTTTGTATTATTTTATTAATTATTTTTTTTATTTTTAATTTATTTGCTTAGATATTTTTTTTTTTTATTTAATAGAATTTTGGATAATAAAGATTTTTTATTTTTTTGACAAATGCTTTTACAATTTTTACAAAAATAAAATTTTTACAAAATTGATTTTCTATTTCTCAAAAAATGAAAAATGTTTAGAAATCAGAATTAGTATATAAAAAAAAGTTTTACACAATATATAGTATGGATCAGAAATAAATATTTACTAGATATTGAAATCATTATATATTTTGAAATAAAATGTGTAAGCATGCTTGCAGTAAGATTTATTTGTATTATCTTTATTTATTAATTTCAGTTTGATGAAAATATTAATAATAGTAATAAAAATAAAATATATATTTTCATTCAATTTTTGCATTATTTTGCATATTTTTATCTAATTAACTCTAATTTATTCAATACTTATTTATTAAATATAAAAAAGATAAAAAATAAAATAGTCTCTCTGATTATTGCTTTCACTTATTATTAAATAGCATAATTTAATTTAATATATATATATATATATATATATATATATATATATATATATATATATATATATATATATATATATATATATATATATATATATATATATATATATATATATATATATAATATTATTCATGAAAATTAAATGATTTTAAGAGTTAATCTCTTTGGTCAAAAAAGGTAAAGGAAAATCAACAGAAAGTTATTCTAAAAATAAATTATGCATGGAAATGTTTAACTTTTTTTTAGTGTTTATTATATTAAATTTTTTAGCATTAATATGTGAAAAAATACATTACTGCATCAAAAAAAAACTGTGTTATAATATTCATTTCAGACTGCAGAAAAATAAAATAAGTTCTATATACTTACTGGAATCTATAAAATAAAATAAAAAAATCATCTTAAAATTTCATAGTTTAAAACTATTTATTTGTTCAAACAAAAATAAAAAAAAATGGAATTTGGAAATTTGCAATATTAAAAGACTTTTTAAAGAAATAATATTGTGTTTGAGAGTCATAGCTTTAATACAACTTAAAACATATTCCATGTCACAGAATAGTCCAAAGTTCTGTGCTTAATTAAAATCTTTATTTGTATGCCTTTACATTATATTTTAATCCCATTGCATTGAAAAGATTCTTATAAAAGAAATTTATTGATATAATTTCTGGTTTTAATACACAACTTCCACGTTGAAAGACTAACTCAAAGTACTGCCAAAATAATTATTAAATTTAAACAAGTAAATATTTGTTTATTTTTAGTACTTTACTTTTATATATGATTATATAATATTGTTCATGATATTTAATTTTATCGAGAGAGTTTTCATATTCTTTATGATAGAGAACATAATTTTTAATAGCTCTATTTATTTACTAATAATTTATAATGATCAATAAATTTAATTACCACAGTGTCAGATTATGATTTTATTTAGAAGGTAATCCTTTCTTACTCATGCCATACTATAAAAATCAGTGGTGTTAAATGTGAGAATGCTCTCATTCCAGTCACAAGATAAAGACTTTGATAAAGTAAGAATGGCCATCTTATTTTCAAACCTAAATGCACTTATATAAACCAATCTTGGAATGAGAGTATGAATACATAAATCATTCACTTTATATTCATTTCTTTTGATCTTATTAACACTTATGAAATATTAAAAGGTACTTTGTGCTAATATTAGATGTTAAACTAGAATAATTTATACTTTTTTTCATTACAAAAATTCATATATTTATGCATGTAAGGGGAAGGTATTATGTATTTTTAGAGATTATTTGGGACAAAATTGTGAATGTATGATATGAAATTAAATGGATGATTAAATAGTTGATGTAAAAATAAGTACAAAGTAAAATATAAGAATGAATATCTGATATTATAAATAGAATAAATATTGTTACAAATACCCAGTATTAAATGAAGTATTTAAAAAAAGAATCAGTAAAGAGTAACATTAGTTCTCATTGACATTGTACTAATGTATAATTCTTTAAATGTCATTAATTGCATATTTTTATTATTATTCTTTGTTATTGAAATAAAAGGTATTTAATTTTAAATTATATTTTTAATAAAAAAAATAATTGGATGAAAATAATTATTTACAAATATTTTAATTTAATTAATCATTTTTCTACCAGTAAATATATATTAATCTTGAATTATATTTTATTATATTATACTAATGCATGTAAAATTTGAGGGTTACCTTAATACCAAATATTGTTAGTAAGACTAATCTATAAATTATCTCAATGCTCTATTCAGTTTTGATCATTATTTAATAAATATCATTTATTTAAAATTAATTTTTGAATAAAACTCTTTATTGACTTTTAAAATCACCTAAATCTTATCATTGTATTATTTATAATCAACATGTTATTTCATAAATTTATCATCACGTAACCTGCATAGAGAGAGAAATAAAAAGTAGACTTCATTCTCATTCCACGTAAGTCAATCTATTTTTTTTTTATCACTGGCTGTCAATTTCATACTATCTTACAAATTTGTATATTCAATTGTTTGTGAATTTCATTTATATTAAATAATTAAGATTGTGGAATATTTTTATTCAACTTCTTTTACAACAATTTGAAATTATATTAATAATTAAGAGTATCTATTTCACAAAATTTGACTACAAACCACGTTCATAAGTTACACATTTAATTATACAACTACCTATTTTTTCAAATATGATTTTTATTTCTAAAGATTTTAGCGCAATGTTAAAATCAATTGTAAGTTTTATTTAAAAAAAAGCCTTTTTTTCTTTAAAACTTCTTTTTAATAACTCTCTTTGATGTGAACTGCTAGTTTCTCAAGGTTTCTTCTTATATTAACAAAAATAAATTAAAATAATTCAATAAATTATATATAATAAAAATAACTTTTTTTAAGTAATATATATAAATAACTTATATTTAGATACTAGTAAAATGTAGATACTGAACTTTAGATGTAGTTAGAGGGGATTTGAACACACACACGACCAGCACAGACCAGCACGAAATACGTATATTGGACATTATTTATCTTTTTCACATGTATGCGGTCATATGTATCAGTTACATAATATAAAGTGGATAACTGAAGGGAGCTTGAAAGTCTGTGTTTAAATCCTCCCTCATCATCATCAACAACAACCATTATCAATCCACTGCAGGATGAAGGTCTCTCCAAGTTTAATCCATCTCCTATCTTTAGCTTCTCTTCTCCACATCACTCCTGCACACTTTCTTATTTCATCCATCCATCTCACATGTGGTCTCTTTCTGGGTCTTTTACAATCTCTTGGAATCCAGTTTAAAATTTCAACTATCCATCTATTATCATCTCTTCTAGTAACTCCACTTCAATCTTTTATTTTTTTCAATGAGGTCAATAACACCTATTTGTTCTCTTACCCATACATTGCGTTTTCGATCTCTTCTTGTTACTCCCAACATACATCTCTCCATACTTCTTTGAGTGGTCTAGTGTCCAAGTCTCAGATCCACAAGTAAGAACTGGTAAAACACATTTGTTAAAAACCTTCTATTTCAAACACATAGGCATATTTTCTTTTAGTATCAAGTTATTTCTACCAAAGCACTCCAACCAAGTTTAATTCTATGATTAATTTCCTCCATTATATTTCCATCTGTATTAATAATCTGACCAAGGTATTTGTAACTGTTAACTTCTTCTAATTCATCATAATCAATCTTTATTTTCATATTTTGAGCAAATTGATTAAACATTCCTTTAGTCTTTTTAACATTTATCTTTAGTCCTACTTTCATCTGATAACTCCTGTAACATTTCCTGCAGGTCTGAAGCATTATTTGCAAAAACAACTACATCATATGCAAAATCTAAATGACTTAAATAATCTCCATTTACTTTCACTCCTTTAGTTTACCATTTTAATCCACAAAATACTTTTTGCAGCACTGCTGTAAGTACGTTGTTGAAAGCAATAAAGAGTAAATTAATTTTTACATGCAATTTCTACAAGATTTACTGATTAAAATTATTTACCAACGGTCCTCTGCTTATGCAGTTTCAAGCAATGTAATTTTAAATTTATGCAATTTTCTTATATATATAAATGAACTATAATCCAGGTACATCCGGGTATAAATTTATTAAAATGTATACGTAACCCCAAATTTATATATATTTAATAAATATATATTTTAATAAATTATACACAGATGTACCTGGATATATTTCATTTATATTTATAGCCCACGAAAGTCTTCAATATGTGTGTGTGTGTGCGTTTCTATTCTATGTATATATAAAATGATAAGTGAGATGAAAATAGAATTAAATGACACAGTCTGCTAAAAATCCTAGATTAAATTTTTCATGTCTGGCCACCATTAGACCAAAGAACAAACTATTGTTAAAATTTTCTTAGAAACAGAGCATCTGCAGTAAAAATATATATAATTTTGAAAAAGTATTAATAATTATTTGTGTTTAACAATAATCTTTTTCTGGCCTAATTAAATATATATTTTTAAAAAAGAATAAAGTTGCATTTTATAAAAGAGTTAATAGGACTTTATTTAACATGTAGAAATAGAACTTAATTTTATAAATAACAGAAATGACAATTTTTTGTAATACATCAAATTATGGTTGAAAGTTAGATTATTTGAATATTTCAGCATTGTCTTTGGAATAAAAATAATTTGAAAGCATATAAACTCTTTGTTATTACATCCTTTTAATCTTTTTTTTCTTTGACAATAAACAATCTGCTTTCAGAAATTGAACTTAGTAATAAACATTTACTCTTAACAAGTTTTGCAAAAAATCATGTGCTAATTTTATGTGATGCATTATGTCAGGAGACTTTTAAATCCTACATATATGTGTTTGGTGTCATTATTTTCTAATTTTATCCAACTTTAATAATATATTATTGGAATTTTAAAAATGCTCTACATCATATATATATATATATTGTGTGGAAAAAGAATACATGGTGATGAAATAAGTATATATTTGGAAAATACAGTCATTAATGCAGCATAGAGGCAAAGTGAACCTTTTACTGCATCTAAACTATATTTAATTTAAGCAAATAGCCATTAGGTTTGCAATGTCTGGATTTGAATTTAGTCAGTTAATAATAATATAAAATAATTCTTAAGATATCTCTTATATCTTGTAAATATTCATTAATGTATATTATGAATTCCAATTGGGAATCATGGCTAAATAAAATATTTCACTTCATTATTTTTCCATTCAATTTCTATAAATAAACAACATCTAAATAGAATATATCTCAGACTTCAAAATTTGTGTGTGTGCATGTGATCAAATATGTATTAAATAAATAAATAATCTTAACTAAATAAAAAAAAGTACAAAGTCAGTTTTAATGATTAAAATTTTAAATTATGTTTATTTATATTTATTATAAAAATAAAATATGTATTATGGGTATTTATAATTAATACATTGGTTTGATTAAATAATAATAATAATAAAATTCTTCAGTTTTACTAAGAAAATACCTTGTCAAATAAAATATATGTTTTATGTGAATGTATTTGTATGCAATAATATGACATTATAATGAAAATTATGAATTTACTTTGTAAATCTAATAAATAAGATTGCCATCATTTTCTATTATAAGTTCACAATTACTTAATCATATAACTGAACTATAATATATATAAAGTATATTTTTCAGGCATATTAAAGTAATTAAATGTCCATCTTTATTTCACTAAATATCTATGCATGTAATTCAGAACTAAATATATAAGTAAACAATTACTTTAATAACTATATTATATCTTTAAAAAACTTTAGATAATGGTAGCAATCCTTTACTATAATCCATTATGAGTGACTCAAATTCTAAATATATTTATATACTGAATAGGCAATCATTAGATTTATGAATACTGATTTTTTTTAAAAAAATATTTAATTATGTAACTAGATGTTTGAAATAATCTAACATCACAAACCTTCAAAAAATTATTTGTTCTGACATGGTTTTATAGAACTTGAATCACAGTAACTTTTGACGTATTGGAAGATTTAATTTTTCTTCTAGTCAAATAAATCTATTTTGTAATTAAAAAAACAACAACCTAATTTTTAATAAAAAATTTTAGAATTATAATTAACTTTCATCTTGATAATTGTTTTCTTAATAAATCAATAATTTTAAAACCAATACACACATACATATATATTATAATATTATATACTGACTATTATTATTATTATTATTATTCTGAATTTTTTACTCTCTAATTTTAAATATAAAAATTTCTAAATATTAAAGCTGAAAAAATGTAAAATAAATAAAAGTAAAATATATGTTTTTACAGAAATTTTTTTTTTAGTTTATAAAAATTATAAATAAGAGTCTTTCTTTATTAACACTTAAAGAAAGGAATTCTGAAGTTAGAATTTTTATTTTTGTTCTTTAATACAGATAAACCTTTTAAATAAAATACGCAAGACATACTTTTGCAATTTTTGTGAAATCATAAAAAAGACATTTGCAGAAATTTTTATTTTTTAACAGCTTTTTATTTTTAAAAAAAAATACACTTAGAAATAATGTATATAATCTGTAATAATCAAAATCACTTGAAGCTATCAAAACAATAAGCTGTAGTCCGCATTTTAAAACTATTAAAAGCTTATAAGTATAGCAGATCACTTCAATATTTCGATATAAAATAAATTGTGTCAATAGAATGACAATATGATCTTTACTGTTGCCTTGAACTTAATATACATATATACTGCAATAAAACAGATAGTGTAATATTTTTTTAAAGCATATGAGTTGAATATACTAATACCGGCTAAATTATCCTCAATATTGCGCTATAATATTAACCAGAAACCTTAATTTCATACCTATATAATATGAAGCTGTTATAACAAAGAATAAAATATCAAATTAATTTTGTAATATTTAAATACAAGTATATATATATACTTAATAACCAAGTATACTTTGAATGCATTGACCGTGATTACAATGCAAATGTGCTAAAAGACTATAATTAAAGAGGTTCAATCTATTATATATATGCAAGGACATGTATATATTGATATCTATATTTATAGTAATAGCTAGGTGTTCCATTTATTCCTATTCAACTTAGGGAAAATGCATAAGCTTCGAATAATGTGACGAAATAAATAAAAATGTAGCATAAAAGGAAAAAATCCAAATTTAACAAAATAAATAAATTTGATAATAATTCAAATATGTGACTTAGCTGTTTGAAATGATAAATCTGAGATTTATATTAAAGATAAAATGTGAGATTATATTAAAGTATAAATTAATTCCTGAGAATATTTTTTTACATTATTTGCTTATCATTGTAATTAGCAACTAAATAAATTAGATGTATAATGTGATAATTAACTGTGATAATATATTGGACTATTTCCATCATCTATCAGTAAATGTGTATGTCTAGACAATTTTAAACTTTATTTAAACTTTTCAAATACAAACAACTTGTTAGTAATAACACACAAATAGACAAACAGGTTAGTAATTACACAATGTTTTGAGTAGTATTATTCTCTATTCTTCTTCAGGTATTGCTGGCCTGACCAGTGACAGTATTTGCATAGGAGTTGAGCATTCTCCAATATGGAATTTAAAGCCAATGCTATAATCAACACCTGAAGAGGAATAGAGAATATTACTACTCAAAATGTGTAATTACTTATTTGTGTTTTTTATTTATGTTATTATTAACAAATTGTTTGTAATTGAAAAGTTTAAATAAAACTTAAATTTTTCTATACATTCAGATAGTCCAACATGTTATCTCATCTAATATACCATCATCACAAATCTTCAGGCAAATGTAATAATTACTTTCTGTTCCAAATTATCATTTAGAGCAATACTCTCAGTGTGTGTGTATATATATATATATATATGTGTGTGTGTAAATTTATAAATAAATATTAGAAAATACAGTACTTAAAAGTTTATAAAAATATATCTATAACCATCACTTAGAAGCGCTTTCAACTATCCTTGTAGTTATTGTCAACTAATACTTTTAAAATGTCAGATTTCCCATAATTACATGATGTCAACTTTCCCATAATTCCGTGATCTTAACGTTTGCTGCTTGCCTATTAATTAAATCTTGCTTGTATTTATATATTAACATCACTTCCTTAATTTTTCTTTTATGATTATTTCTTTCAGTTTCCAATATTTTTACGTTACTACAATTAAAATCAAAACCATATATACATGATTTATTATGGTCATAAAAGACAGGAGCTGATAAATTATCATTATTTTTATAATTTTGTTTTAGTATTTTGAACCCTTTTCAATAATAAAAAGTACTCTTTTTTTTTTTTCAATGTGCATCTCGATTCACCTATATATTCACTGTCATTTTAAGCTTTATTTAAACTTTTCAAATACAAACAATTTGTTAATAATAATAAATAAATAGACAACACAGGTAATATTTATTTATAAATTTACGTATATTATTTTGAAGAAATACAGACATCGATTTGTAATATTATATATATATATATATATAACATCATTATTGTGTATTTGAAAATTAGGAATAATTATATCGGAACACTTTAAATATATGAGATAGTTAACTAAAAATACATCACCTTATTAAAATATAATAAATGATTATAACATTAAGTAAAATATGATATCTGCAACATTAATTTAGAAATATGAGTTCTTTTTTTTTTCAATAGTCTTTTTGACATATGCATTTATATAAATATCATCAAAGATGTTTTCATTTTATCTATTCATGATGCAGTAATTATTTCCCTGTGATTAAATACTCTATCTTTTAACTTATTAAAAGCAGCAACAGCACATTAGAGTATGTTTTGTATCTCAACATTTAAAATATTTTTCTACTTACAAAACTATCAAGGGATTTAGATGGTTTTATATTTTCAAGTTGATAATCATCCAAGCTAATAGTTGTTGAGAATTTTTCTTCAATGACTAGTTGATAAAAAAATTTGCATTCAAAACTTTAAAATCATTCTGAATCATCTTTGAACTTTCAAAAATAGCACAGATATCAGAATACTGTAATCAAGAATCCAAAAAGAATAAATTTTTATTTTTGCTTTTAATCAATTTAAATTAAAAATTCACCATAAAATCTGTATCATATTTTAATCCATGTTCAATTAAGCTGCCTATAAACAATTCTAAAGACCACTATCATTAAAAATTAAAAACAGTGTCAAAGCAAATACACATTTTTGTTGAACACCAGTTTTATTTCAAGTGTCTCAGATTTTCCATCTGTAGTAATACACTTATTTTCTTTTAGTCATGTAGAATCTGCATAATACAAATAAAATTCTGGTGGACAACCAATTAATTTCAAACAATTCCATAGAGCAGTCCTATTAATTGAATCAAATGCCTTCACCAAATCAATAAAAGCAATATATTAATCATTTCTTTATTCTCAACATTTTTCTTGCAGCTACCTGATAACTAAAACCATATCTATAGTGCTTCTTTATTTCCTAAAACTACATTGAAGATACTGGTAAACATTCATCTATAACAGAAAGCTGTCTATCCACAAAATTCTGGAAAATATTTTTGCTGTAATAAATAATAATGATAATTCATGATAATTATTGCAAATTTATCTATTCTCTTTGTTTTTAAAAATTGAAACAATAAAAACATTCTTAAGATCAGATGACACAATTTTATGGGTGCAGATATTCTTAAAAATTTCCAGTATCTTTAAGCAAACATATCACTATCATATTTTAACACTTATTCAGGTAATTCATCAGGTTCTGCAACCTTTTCATTTTTAAAATTACAAAGAATTGTTTTGACTCATCGAAATCTAAATTAGATGAAATGGATATATCATTAAAAGATGCTTTCTCCATTCTTGTATCATTATTCAAAAGATCATCAAAATATTCCTTCCCTTTGTTTAAAATATCGCTGTCATGGTACAAAAGCACAAATCATAATCAGAAAATGTCTGTATCTTCTTTGCAGTTTTAATCTATCAATATTTTTTAAGCCTTTCTGTAAAATGTTGAACTTCTTCCTTCAGGGCTGCTCCACATTTAATTTATTATTCTGCCAAGCAAGAAATGCTACATGTTTCTCTTTAATTAAATCACTAATAATAAAATTATTCAGAAAAATAATCTTGATTTTTCTTTTTAATGAAACCAAAAATGGATTTACTTGTATCCACAAAACACTCTTTAAGAGAATTCCATGATTCACTAAAGTGACTGTCCTGGAAATTCAAATTAATAATTTTAGCACTCAATTGCTGCTGAAATTTAGTACTTAATAAATTCTTCTAAAAAACAAACACCAATTTCCTTGAGAATATGATAGGAATAATATCTTTTAATGCAACTAACATTTTAATCTTAGAGTGTTTTATTTTATGATCCACCCAACAATCTGTGATTATAAATTATAATGTAATCTGCATTTTTTTTGTATTCTGACTTCTAACTATAATGTAGTTTATTAAATGCCATTGTTTTGAGTGTGAATTTATCCATGCTCTTTTATAGTATTTTTTTGCATTAACAAAGTGTTTGTGTTGGTCAACCTATGTGTTTTGCATAAATTAAATAACAAAACATTTGAATTTACAGCATCAATACCATTGGCCAAAGTCTCCTATCTGTACCAACATGTACATTAAAATATCTAAAAAGAAAATTTTTATATTTTAATGATATTACTGTAATAATGTTATCCAACAAGAAATAAAAATTTTTCTTCTCTAAATTCTCTTAATCTAATATTGGAGTGTAGGCACTAATAAAATGAGCACAAATTTCATTGTGCAATACAAGTTTTAATACCATTAGTTTTTCTTTGATGCAAAGAGAAATTCCAATAATAGAAGATAGTAAATTGGACTTTACATCAAGTTCAAACACTATGCATTATACATTCACTGACTAATGTAACTTACCAAAAAACTTGTATTTATTCATCTGTTGTTTTTTTTTAATTTTCTTTTTTGGGCAAATGATTTTTACAAAGAAAAGCTATATCAATCTTAAATTTTGACAACTCTTAAGCAACTAATGCAGTCCTTCATTCTGTATTTGAAGAGTTTGTATCATGTAATGTTTTCACATTTCATGTATCTATATTTGCCAAAGAAATACTATTATTACTACTATTTTAATTATTATTAACACAAAATTAAGTATACCAGGTGCAGCAACTGATGACTTTGTGAGACAGACTATATTTAGACTGCATATTTTCTAGGTTTATCCATGAAGGGCTGGGGATACCTATATAGATCTGCTTAAACATAAAATATCTTAGCCAACTGAAAATTTTGCCACACTGAAATCTCAGTTCCAAACTGATTCATTAGTGATTATATTGTCTTGAACAAAGATAAAAACTAATGACTACCAGACTATTAAATCTGTTCCCAAATTAATTGTCAAGGGCATGAGTTTAAAAAAATAAAAAATAAATTGAAGTCAGAAGTATCTAAACATGCAGTTCAAATATGAAAATCTCACACAAACACACAATCCCACAGTAACAGTTATTATAAGGAAATGCCCAATGGCATGAGAAGAATCATGATGACTGGATTTTACATTAAACCTAAGTGACTATAGAAAAAAAATTAAAGGAAGATAGAAAAGACTGTATTGGAAACAGCACTTAACCTTTGATGAATCATCATCCTATCCCACACAGCAGCAGGAGTTCTAATTCACACACTGTTTTTGTTAGTCATTGCTGCCTTCATATCTAAAGGCCACTCTACTATCCATCAACTGTGGAATATGCCATTATCTTGAGCACAACATCCAGCATTGGGAAGTTATAAATCAACTAAACAATTAAGAATCTGTTAAAAATAATCTAAATCATGATTAACTTATAATATAAAAAAATTTACTTCAATTTGATTAATTTTGAAACGTTATAATGTATAAAGCATATTTTGTTGTTAGTGATGAATTTTTGGTAAAAGTTTATAAATTAATTGCAAATATTCTTTTTTTAAAAAAATATAATGAAAAATATGTTTTTACTTATAAAAAAACAAATTAGGTTGATTTTGATAGCAAAAAGAAAATCCATGAGATAGCATTAATTAGAAGCATCAAATAAATTAGTATCCACTATTATGCTGTTTCTGCTTTTCTGAAAATCAGTATAAAGATTTATATGCTTGTTTTGTCTTCAGTATATTACTAATGTTTTAGCAGAATTCAGCCAAATAAAACAAAAAACAGATTTTATGTTTCTCAGTAAAAGAAAACTAAGTTAATATTAAAATTTCTAAATTAAATTTTTATTACCAATTTCAACTATGTTTAATAGCATCATCATTGAATATGCCGTATTAGCTGAATTCTTTATTTGACCTATGCAATCCATGGTATTCCAAAACTGAGAGAGAGAAAAGAGATGAATATGAATCCAAAAGAAAACTAGAAAAAAGTGTTAATTTATCTACCATCTGATCTATATGATGATAAGCAACCTTGCTCATAATTCCATTTAAGAGTAAATGAAGTGTTGAAAAACCAACAATAATATGACTATTCAGTTATTTGATTGTTATATGAATATTAGGCTGCAAGAAGAAAAATCAAACATAAATGTCTTATATTATAAAAATACTTTTTTATAGATTATAATAAGGTACTGAAAATATTTAACATGCAGCAATTATTAAGAATTTTATCTGTGTTTACTCATATATGATTCATGGTACTAACATACCAGTGATTCAGCTGAATTGCATTGGCCATCATCTGGATAATGAATTCTATTTTAAAAAAATAATTTTAGAGGTATTGCACACATTATTGTATAATAAAATTAAAGGTTTAACCAATTTAAAAAAATTAAGCATGTAAAGATGTGGATTTAGTAGTAGTAGAAAAAAATCAGAAGCTATTCAGATTAATGGGTTTGAAATATTTTTTAAATGAAAGATAGTTTACACATATCATCATGTTTGTTAAGATAATCTTTTCTTTTAAAAATCTCAATGGCTTTTTCATCTTATATTGATATAGAGTATCAAATCTGTTTAAGATTCTGATGTTTGAGTAATCTATATCATGATCTCTATCCATAGCATAGAATGAAACTGTTGATGATGAGTGCTAAACTGCATTAGCATGTTTTTCTCTCTTATCACTCATTATCAGTGGCCTTCTTACTCTATACTATGAATATTGGTTATAATATATTTTTCAAACACCCAGATTCTATCCAGATATGAAACTTTTTACCAATATAAGATCAGAGAAGCTGTTGATATTCTTAAAAAGTCAGATTGTAACAACAAATGTGATATGTGTAAATTATTAATCATTACCAATGAATTATTTTAAATCCATTAATCTAAATACCTTATGATTTATTTCTATTATTTTTTATACTTTTAAAACTGGTCCATTATATATCAATACCCATAGTACCTCTACAACTGTTTTTTATAATAATATTTAATATTGAGATGACAGTTGGTGTAAACCAATCAAATACCATTATACTTGTATTTCTAATATTACATGAAACAATCTGGATAGTATGCCACTTATATCTGTAGTCCATGAGAATTCAATTTAACACATACACACACATACATATTGTAATCCTTACTCCCTACAATAGATTATGACTAAAACAAAACAATAGAGCAAATGCAAAATATAAGAATAGAACTGACTTGGCTAGCATGAGTATAGAGCATAGCATGCATATGGCATGAGTATATAGGTAGAGCATAACTAAGAGAGGTTACAGTACACTACAGATCTTACAATATATTAACTCTAAGTCCCTTATAATCAGACATTATACAAAGCATTCTAATTAAACTAACTTTTAATACTTGAATGATAATAATGTTAGAATACAACTATTTAATTTACAATTATATTAAGTGATTAATAATCAGGATAATATCTGCTTAGTGAACGATTCTGAAATTAGCAGTATGAAATGAAAGACAAATGAGTAAAGATGTAGATGATTAAAAATGGTAATGAAGAGCAAATAATAATTAACTAATGTAAATGAACAATGACTAGATCTAAGAATAAGAAGAAGAAAAGAGAAATATATTAAGGTAATGAATAGTTGAAGTAAAAAAAATGGGGATCAATGAAGGATGAATAAACTATGCTGGGATAATAAAATGAGATGATGATCAAATTAAAAGGAAATAAAATATGAATGAAGTATGATGACAATGTTGGTGGTGATAAATGAAAAACAAATATTAATTTGAACTATTAACATAAAAGCAAGGATTCTAAGTTTAAATAATTAAAGAAAAAGATTTAAATCTTTAGGATTTTAATTAATTAATAAGAATAAAATAAGAGACCAAAGTAATGTATAACCAAATGAGTTAAATAAATCTGACAAACAAAATCAAAGTTTAAAATTATTAATCAATACTTTAAATTTCTCAGGGTTCATATGATTTTAGAATCTAATAATTTTATAATGTATATCTGAATCAGCAAGAGAGATTTGTCCAAATATAGAAAAAAAATTAAAATAAAATAAATTACAATACAAATAATTACTAAAAGATATTTGACTCTTTTACTAATAATAACAAGGATAAAATCTAAACGTTATAATAATTCAACAAGTCAGTAATACTAATGTAAACATAATAATCAGCTTAACTATTAGATAATCTTAAAATATTTTGATTACAATTATTCTAACAATAAGGCAATGATAATATTATCTGAGAACAATTTAAGTTTGACCTCTCTGAACAGTATGACCAGATTTAGTGAATGATGGCATTTGACAACTTATTGAAATATTATTATTTAAAATCAAATATTTTACTTTTACTATATCATTTTTAAATAGTATCTCTGCATAATATGAACAATATTGCACTCAATCAATATTATAATTTTATATACTCTCAACATAAGAATTTAGCAAAATTGACTAATTATATGTTGAACACATAATAAAACCAATAACATTAAGTGATGACAGCTACGTAATAGCAATAACAATATGTATAGTGTTTAGCAATAAGGTTACTGACAACATACAAAATTTCCAACAACAAATTTTATTTAAAATATTTACACACAATATATATATATATATATATATATATATGTTCACTAAATGGAGCTTACCACTAGCTCCAAACAATCTTTAATTATAAGTGCCAACAAAGAAAGAATTCAATATCCTCATCTCCAGACCAATTGGTTTCGAGCTTAATGGCTCACCTCAGTGAAGACTTAGGATTTCAAAAACTAGATCTAAAATTCAAACCCAGAGCACTTATTTAATATGTTACTATCAGTTTGAAAAGGCAAATTTTTCAGAAATGTAAATTTCTTCAAATCTAGTGTTACAAACCAGATAGCTATATGGGTCTGAACTCAGTTCAGTTTCACCATATATTAATAGCTAAAGCAATATTACATTGCAAAAGACTTCAAGGGTACACTTATAATAATTAATAAAACAAGTCACAAATTGTGCAACTTGCATTTAAGCTTGTGAATAATATTTATTTTACAAAGCACAGTCGGTATTGAAATTAAACTGAGAGAGTGTAAACCTCTCAAGTACTTAACCAATCAGATCACAAATACTGAGACAGAGAATTTAACAAGAAAAGAGTGGTTCCCCTCTCTTCTTTACTTGTGCCAACACAGAAAGAATTCAAAATCTTTATCATACTATCCTCATTTCCAGACCAATTGGTTTTGAGCTTAATGACTTACCTCATTGAAGAGTTAGGATTTCAGAAACTAGATCTAAAATTCCAACCCAGAGCACTTTATTTAATATGTTACTATCAGTTTGAAAACTCAAATTTTTCAGAAATGTAAATTTCTTCAAATCTAGCTTTACAAACCAGATAGTTATATGGGTCTGAACTCAGTTCAGTTTCACCATATATTAATAGCTAAAGCAATATTACATCACAAAAGCCTTCAAGGATACACTTATAATAATTAATAAAACAAGTCACAAATTGTGCCACTTGCATTTAAGCTTGTGCTAGCACAAGCTTAAATGCAAGTGGCACAATTTGTGCTTGTTTTATATATACATTGTGGCCTGTCTATAGGTGGTATGACCCTAAGCAGAGTTTCCAAGTCTCTTATATTAGGCCCTATTTGAACTCTGGTTAGGTACTAATAACAGACTTACTATATCCTGACCATTTTCTTTAACTATAACAATTGAATTTACATAATATTAGTACTTATCCCAAGTTACTTTGACATGAGTAAATATTTCTAAAATAAGATGTATTTTAAATATAATTAACATGAGACTCATTTACCCATAAACAGATCACATCCCCTTAACATTAAACAAATACAAAATACTTGTTAAATGGCATAAGAATACCCAGATACTCCTCCTTATTAAGTATCTACATACTCTCATGACTAACAATAATATCTAATATATTATTTTATATTTATAACTATTAAGTTTTAATTCAATCACTCATTAAATTAATCTGTTAGATAATTACAGATAAACTTTGATTCATATTATGTTTAATAATTAAGATTGGCAATAATCACAAGAATAACTTTAAAATAAGGAGATCTCAGGAAAATCATTGATTTATTGATTCTTCATACTACCCATGAAATATCAAGAGGGATTTTACAGATTTCCATGGATAGTGTACAAATTAAGAAGGCTTATAATTTAAATTCATAATCAAGCTTTATATGTATGTTCTTTAGTACTGAATATTAAAATAATATTATTAACTAAACTGTGATTAACACTAATACTTTCACTAATAACTAATGTATCATTTAATTTTATATTAATAAATACCCTTTAATAATTGGCAATGTCATCAATGACCTATGGGATCAAGGCAGCATGTAACAAGTAAAAAAAAATATTTACTAAGAGATTTATGCTTATTAAACTGTTAGATTTGCTTTAAATTGAATTGACTTTTCATTTTAATTTTGACTGTGTATTTTGAGTTGTGTGATGTGGTGAGAATGAGCCCAGAAAAGAAATGCAGCAATTAGAATTTGATGAAACTTTTAAAACAATAATTTTAATAACATTCATTACAAATGATAATAAACATTACAAT
The DNA here is from genome assembly GCA_028023455.1 of Epiperipatus broadwayi. NCBI lineage: Eukaryota > Metazoa > Onychophora > Udeonychophora > Euonychophora > Peripatidae > Epiperipatus > Epiperipatus broadwayi. Next base: position 23,958 of record JAQFVV010000651.1, read on the forward strand.
TAATATCGAATTTAAAATAACTTATAACAAAATAATACACATATATTATAATAACAACAGAAAATTAATCTTTGGAGTATTATTATTAAACAAAACTAATGACTTCCCATTATATGTTGAGATATTTCTCCTTATGTATGTGAACTATATATCACACATTCAGTTTATTAAACAATCTTTTTTTTTTCCATTTATGGTCTGTTAGTTCAATCTCTACATAATAGTAGTACTTGATGATTAAGTAACAATACAAAACAATAAGTGAGAACATAGGATCATAATTCTGGAGGTTATTAAGCAAACAAAATTAATACTTTTATCTTTCCTATAATAAAGAAAATCATTGTATTTAGTTTATCAATTCGCCCATGTAAGTACAACCTTCTCTCTGGATTGTGTATATATCATTTTAAATACCCTTTTATACTAAAATTTCGAGTATATTTGTTTATTTAAAGGATTCATAATCTTTAAACTTAAACGAATTATTAAATAACTATTAATATAACAACACTTGAATTACTTCCTTATTAAATGATTTAGTTCTACCCCCCTCCCCCATTATACTAACAAATCATAGATTAAAAATATAAATACCAACATTAGAAAGAAGTTCTCTTTTAAACTCTCAGCTAAAGTATAAGAAAAATTTTAAATTTTCCAGTTGTTCCACAATCCATAAACTTATTATAACGTTTTTATTTTTCCTTATTTTCTGAAGATTCTGCTTATCTTAAGATTCGCGTGAGGTATTTGAGTTACTGCAACAATGATCCTTCGTTTTGTTCTTTGTTTAGTAATAAAAATTTATTTGTGGCTTGCCTTACTTATTTTAAATGATACATATTTCTCTCTATAATAAAAGGCACACTTATGATTTCAATTAAAAATGTGTCGTGCAACGTTTTTGGCTCCAAATAAATAATTCTATCTCACATTGTAATTAAGATTTTATATACATCCAGAATAATAATGAATACTTTTATTTATTACTAATTTAGTTCCATTGAATTTTAAATATATATACTTAACTGTTTCCAAGAGATATACTATTCTTTTATTTATCCTTACTGGATATTTTCGGTGTTTATTTATTTCCTTTTGTGTATTACTGCAGTTCATTTTCCTTATGGCACAATTATTATTACTTTTCAGTGAATATATTCGTTGATTATTCATCTCCTATTATTTCTTCAATATTTATTAATTTTCAAAAGATTATTATGAATTACCGATTATTGACTTGCCCAGTAGAAAAACGATTAATTTATTCCATTATTTTAACAACAGAGCTGATAATTATCCATGTATATTGATGTAGAGTTATAAATCATAAGGTTTTAGGAATTTTAATCCAACTTTGTTTTTTTTAAAAAAAATATCACCAAGAAAAAAAAAAAACTTATTACTTAAACTTTACGATCAAGAAAACTCTTTTTTTTCCCCTCTCTTGAATTTCATATTCCAAGATTGTTTGAAACTCTTTGATTGGCTAATATTTTCCCACTTTTTTCTATGAAACAAACATTTATTTTGAAAGTTTTTGGTTTATCATTTTAAAATGACCGATTTTTCGTTTTTTAAAAAAATATTGAAATACAATATTTTTAGAAATTAAATAAAGATAGAATTTACTGTTTTAATTTTAAATCAGTATTTTGTAAAATTAAACCTTATTTATTTACTTTTGAATATAACAAGATTTGAAGATAAATAATTTCTATTTTTAAAATCAAATGCACACGAACAATAATTATTAGCACCTGTGATGCATTCTGTTTACAAAATTACAAGTTAAACTTCACTGATTTTAAATACTAAATGATATTACCTGTCCATCCATTTGCATATATACGACTCTATAGATTATTATCTATGTGTATCTTGAGTTAAGATCATTTATAAATTTCCATTAGCTAAAACTGAATTTAAATCCTATGATCTAATATGTCATGACTGCCTTCTGTTAATAAGTAAATATTATTGGATTTGTAAAATTTAAAATTATACACCAAAATTTTATTTTAGAATAGAGTGGGCCAATAAAAGTGCACAATATATATATTTTAACCCCTCACACCTATCACCAACACTAACAATTACCGGGGGGGCGCCAATTCTATGGATCATAGAATAAAATATTTATTTAACTTTACCTAAATCTATTCATGAGGCTCTTAATTAAAGCTTTCACCTAAAACTAACTCAGTTGAGGGATACAGAGGTGTATGAGGTGTACAATGTACATTAGATGTGGGAGAAAATATTATTACTAATAGGAATAAACATCTATCAAGTTCTATGCTAAACAAAAATTAAATTGGTAAAATTCTACCAGCTAAAATTAACTAATAATACTCTATATTTCACCTCCTCCCATCATCCATATGCACTGAACAACCTCTACTATATTATACAATTAAACTAATAACTAAAATAAATAAAAATAATATTTCAGAAATTGTAATGTATAATTCACTAGATCTAAACTCAAACTAAACTTATCACTACTAAATTTTAACTACTCACTAATCTAATCTGGCTAAATGAATTTATTATCTAATCTAAATTAAAATTGAAGATCTCAGGGAATTAACTTATGGTATGGCTTGATCTAACATTTCTATACCTCAAATTATTATTTAACACTATGAAAATAATATTATAAACCAAACAATACCCTAATTAGATACTTGCAGTTAGATAATGAAAGAAATCGGGCACATTTTGATTTCAATTCATCATCTAAACAAAAATTAAATAACAAAACCCTTTTAAAAATGATCAGTAGGTAATTGGCATCTCATATAGTGTTTGAATCAAGGAAATCAATATCATCATATCTAGAGATTTATTATAATTAAATAAAATACAATTATGTTACATTAAATAAAATAAATGTATAAGCATGTGTGGAAGTGTGAAACACGAATGAATGCTAAAGAAGAAACTCCAAATACAAATTTAGATAACAAAATATTTATTAATCAAATAGAAAATAGTTAAATCAACATTTACTTTTCTTTTATTGGTATGAACACAAATTCCAAAGGGATTTAATATCATTGAGTACAGGTTATACAAGAAGATATAATACAACATGATTCGTTAACCTTTTACATCTACTATATTTCATTCATCAGAACATTTTGATAGATTGGTAAACATTTTATTTGAAACATTAAATGAACTAAATAAGTCCCTATCATTTGCTATAAAGAAATGGCTTTTTAGCTATCAGTGATTTCTGATAGACTTATACAAAAATAATAATAAAAATATGGCCTTACACTTCTAGTAACTGATTACTAAATTATCTTTTATTCAGCATTTTGCTGAATATCACTCATTTACTAACTAAAATTTTATAACAACAACATAGATTAATATTCTAATTACTGAACAAATTAAGATTTTGCATTGTTACTTTAAAAGTATCTTAAATAAAATTAAAATAAGGGGATTTAAACTAGGAATAATATTGGACTATCTTACCAAAGAAAATAAATACTTCTATTAATTAAATGTATTTTTCTTTGTAATTTTGAAGTAAAGTATTCTATTGAATAACTAGGTTCTGCTTTGCCAAAATAAAGTAAATCATGTATTCATTAACTAATGTCCTATCTTTGCTTGATTATTTATGCAAATTATGATTAAATGATAAAAATCAATGAGATGAAGCTTAAATGATTACTACAAATGTTTTAACATGATAAGTAAAGTTCTACATTAATAATGAATTTTTTTTATATCTCAAAATTAATAATTTGTGCATGAATCTGTATTATGCTGTGTGTCAAAGAAAATAAATAAATAATGTTAATCAATCTAATCGGTTTGCTTATGATATTTCAATATAATCATAATACGGATGAAAGTGAAGATCAATCAATCTTTATTTATTAACTACAATACAGCTGTTTTATAAGACACTATACTTTCCTTTTATTCTTCTTTTTATCCATAAACTATCAAACACTAGGCTATAGCATAAGCTGGAAAACATCCAATACACACATGGGATAAAAGATTTCTATAATTCAAATCAGGTAAATACAACAATAACTTCCAAGTCTATCTTTAAGACTAAATAACTGGTGGAATAACTCATCACCAAATGAAAATTAGGGAGATAACATCTCTAGCTTCATACACATTTAATTCAATATATCAAATATAAAAGGAGGACTCAATCCACTCCTATCAAAATACTCCAATACATGGATAAGAAAAGGAATATTCAATTCCATACACTACACTGCACTGGGCAAACTACCCATATTAAATATTCAACTAACAAATACACTGACTCAATCCCATAAAATATTATAAACATTGTGAACTTTATAGCATATAGCCACAAAAATACTTTTCATTCAGTCATAACAAAGAAATAATAATTCTCTCTTAAATAACTTTCTAATTCTTCAAAATGATTGATCATCTTTTCCTTCCGAATCCGATTGATTTAAAATCATTTTTACTTGCAATTACATATAATTATAAATAAGTTTAATAATAGACACACACACGTATAAGCATATGATATACAGACCATTTAAAATCACAGTAAGCAAAGAATTACTGTTAAAATATTAATTATTACTGCTAGAATTAATAAAGAATAAATATCTCATATCTGACAATATTTAGGACTTGGTAATGTTCAAAGAACAGTTGGAGAATAAAATACTAATTACTATGGACAAAGCAAGACAAATAATTTTTTTATAATATAATGCATTGATATTGGCACGAATCTGTAGTTAAATTGAACCTAAATAAATAATAAAATTGTATGTTATAGATGAAATAATTATTGAAAATAATGGTATTCTAATTTATAAAATAAATATATATACGGTAAGATTTAATATAATGAACTTTTTTTTTAAAAATACTTATTCACCCCTATTAATCTATAAATGGATTCTTCCATTCATTTTATTATGTGCGTGGGTTATTAACACACGCCATGACCAAACTTCATATTAAAATAATAATAATAATATAAAATTACCAGCATAATGTATTCTTTCACTATGCTATTTGAGACGTTCTTGAAGAACAAATATAACAATACATATAATAATAATAGATACAATAATAAAACATTTCTTAACTAATACTATCTAATATGCTATTAAATAATAATAAAAAAGTTCCTTTCTTCTTTCTTCTTTTTAACGAAACAAAAGTTTATCAATAGTTTTTACATGACTTTCCTTGTCATGTCTCCAAATAAATAATAAGGATACTAAATGATAAACATACAAGGATAAATATTGATACAACAAACAACACATTTCCTGCAGGAGAAACAAAACAATATTTTGTTGAATCCATAAGAGCATATTCAATGTTTTTAGTTATCAACTAACGAATTGCTGTCGATATTATATGGAATTTCATTAATTAAGCAATGAATATTTCACAACGCAAATAAAATTTAAGTTTGTGCTTTATTCCTGGGAAATATTTAAAATTTGATTTCACAATTGTAAAGCCATTCAGGAATACACGTAGTCATTCAATTAATAATATTTGTTTAGATAAACTCATTGGTAATATTAATACAGCAATGTCACATAACTTTATCCATTTATAATTTCATTCCTCCTATTAGTCTAGAAGAACAAATAATTATTAAAGTACATTTAATGACATATTTAATCTTGTATATTTTCTTTTCCAAAGGTAAAAATAGAAATAATTACGCCACTGTTCTAATACATATGACAATAAAATTACATAATTCTTGTGTATATTTTGAATTTTCTCTTATATTTAGCATGAAATTTGTTTATTAAAGTTCTGAAAATGTTTAATAACAGTTCACATCTTTCCCACATATAAATGATGCATGTAGCAGTTATTCCCTTCATAGTATGATTAAAACTTAAAAACTTAATTGTTATAAAATAAACAAACATTCTTTTATCCTTTCCTGTTAATTTTAAATTTAAATAAAACAATTTTACAGTTCTATCAAGCATTCCCATTTCTTAAATAATAATAATTTATCTTGAATAATAGAATATAACACTTACATGTACTTTAGCATAACGTTGGGACAATTTAAATGATCAGCTGGGAGCAAAATTGACATATCTTTTAGTGGTTTTTAAGTACACATTTCGCAAACAAATAATATATTTAAATTTTCAACTTGAACTCTGGAAGAGGAAAAATAATTTCACTATTAAACTTTGCTAAATAAACTTAGTTATAGCTGTCCTTGGTTAGCTATAATTGCCCTCGTAAAAGTTTTAATAATTGACTGACCTCTTCAAAAGTAATAATAATTGACTCTGCCCTCTTAAAAGTAATAAGTATTCCTTTTTATAATTTTTTTTAATAATCATTACATCACCTTGTTCCCTTCCAATTGTTTACGATAACATTACATCACCAGAAAAAGATTGTCAATTGCTCCTCCCACTTGCAAACTTACTTAATTATGCAAAAACTTGAGACAGTAAAAAAAAATCAGAGATGAAAAAAGAAATTATTTCGTCTTTTAAATAAATGAAAAAAAAATATTGAACTAATAATTAAATATTTTTAAAGCAGTAGAATAAAATTGATGACAATTGTTTTAATAAATAAAATATTTTACAGTATTTGTCATTATATAATCCACCTGTCCATAATTTATTGATTTATTTAAAATGTAATTAAGCTAGTTTTTTAATACTGTTATTGATATAATTAAATATTTGAATGTAATGTGGGATATTTAATGACTTAATGAAACATATGAATGAAAAATGAAGTTGGATAATGCATGAATATTCAGTAGTAATATGCTATAGGTATTACACTGATATGACTGAAATGACAATGTGAATGATGATGAGTGAAACATATTTTACTGTTTATTCTATAAATTTAAAATGTATAAAACAAATGGACTAGAAAATCATTCTAACAAAACTGAATACTGCTTTATGAGCAAATAAAACAAGTAAGCATCAACTCAAACTGTACTGATTATGCATATAACAAGCTACTCCCCTATTCTATCACTGATTATACCCCAAAACAAGATACTAAACATTTAAGAAATCTTTTAATTATACCTACACTTACTTTTGATTACAGTTTTAAGTCAAAATAAAAATTTTTTAAAAAATTTCACGTTATTTCATTTTTTTTTTAAAGAGGATTATATCAGATATTACTGATATACTACCACACTACTACAATGACTATTTCTGGTGCCAAACCAGAAGGTCACAACTCGCCTTCCCTTGTAATGAAAAAAAAATGAAATACGCAATTAGCAACAACAATAATATATTAATAATTTAAATATCATACACTAGCATTAATTTTAAACATGGAAAATATGCAATTAAACATTCAGACTTTATAAATTTCATGCCAACTATTAAACTCTGGTTGGAAAGGGTATCAGGCTGCGAGCATTGTAGGTACCTCTCATTTCCCTCTGGGGTAGAAACTAAAAATGCGTTCTCACCCACTTGTTTTACCACTTCATAAGGGCCTTCATAGAGATCTAGAAATTTTCTGAAGGTGTGCTTTTTAAGATTGCTGGTGTGAGGAGTTCTGATCATTACACGATCATGGATTTTGACAGGATGAGGACCAGCTTTGTGGTGGTGAACATGTTTATCGCCCATCCTTTTGAGGTTAGTGCGTGCCAGTGTCAGATCATGCGAGGCATCAACATCTTCCAGAATGACAGGTAAAGGGGTTTTAATTAACAAGGGCTCAGCTTTACCAAAATGCAATCGAAGGGGTGTCATTTTGGTAGATTCATTTATAGTAATGTTAATATAATGGATAATTTTGGGCAATTTATGCACCCATTGTCTATGGTCCCCACCCAAATATACTCGGAATAGTCTGCTGATCTCCTGCATAATTCTCTCACTGGGATTTTTCTGAGGGTTACGTATTGAACACATAATATGTTTGATATTTTGCTTCTTACACCACTTCTTCCAATAATTGGAAATAAAAGCAGTAGCATGGTCTGTCAAGATTGAAGCTGGTTTACCCACTACAAGAAATTGAGAGGCTTCTAGGTGTTTGATCACATTCTTGGCATGTCTTTGGGACTGGGAATGCAAAAACAAATTTAGAGAACACATCCTATGTTACAGGAATAAATTTCTGACAGTTAAATAGAGGAAGGGGCCCGTAAAAGTCCAAGGCTAACAATTCATTGGGTTGATTGGGCAGGATGGGTTGTAAAGTTCCCACATAAGATTTGCCTCTGAACTTAGTCCTAAGACAAATCTCACAATCCCTAAGTTTAGTTGTAATAAGTTCATTCATGTTGTAAAAGTAAAAATACTTCTTAATGATGGGCTGAATCTTTTGGACTCCAAAATGCCCATACTGGCAATGAATATAATAAATTAACTTATCTATTAAACATAAAGGAACCACCACCCTCCAAGAATCTTCCTCCATCCCTTTAGCTTTTCTCACTAACATCCCATTAAACATTTTATACCTAGCTTTAACCCTATCAATATATCTTTTCTTATTACCTAAACTAACTGGATTAATAAATACTTGGATTATTTTTCTCAATTCATTATCCTGTGCCTGTAATATGGGCAAGTCATGTTAATTTTGTACTATTTCATCTTCAAGTAGGGTTGTCAAGTTGCATATGATAATGTTTTCAGTGCAAGGATTCTGGTATAAGACAGGGGTAGGATGATGACTTAAAATGTCAGCAACAATATTATCCCAGCCAGAATGATACATAATTTGATAAGAAAACTGTTGGAGATAAAGGCTCCATCTAATCAACTGGTCATTGTGCAAATAACTTTTATTTAAGAATTCCAGACTCCGATGGTCTGACAATACTATGACATTGGATCCCAATAATATTTGTCTAAGTTTCTGGAACCCCCAGACAATGGCCAAAGCTTCTCTTTCCATTATTGTATAATTTAGTTCTGGTCCCCTTAAATGATGACTAAGAAAGTATAGTACCTGGGTCTCCCCCTCATCACCAAGTTGATACAAGATAACCCCCAACCCAAACCCACTACTGTCAGTTTGAAGATAAAATTCCCTTTCAAATTCTGGATATGCAAGTATAACTGACTTTAAGAAGTTGTCTTTGATAGTCTGAAACTCCCCATCATGGTTGGTGGTCCAAACCCAGGGCTCACATTTTTTTAGCAACACTGACAAATGAAGGGTATCAAAAGAAAAATTCTTGTAAAAATGATGGTAATAATTACACAGTCCCAAAAATGACCTCAATTGTTTCTTAGTTCTTGGAACTGGGAATTGCTGAATAGCAGAGATTTTATCTGGATGTGGCTTTATTCCTTGGTTACTAATTAAATGGCCAATAAAGGTGATTTCCTTAGCTGCTATAGTGCATTTTTCAAGGTTGACTTTGATGTTATGTGTGGAACATTCAGAGAAGAACAAACTGAGATGATCTAAATGTTGGGATAAGTTATCAGATGCTATTACAATATCATCAACATAAATGACTATTAAGTCCTTGAGTTTCTGGAAAAAGACCGCATTCAAGCATCTGATTAAACCCGCACCACTATTGACCAAGCCAAATGGCATTCTTTGGAACATATACGAGTGGCCCTGATGGCGAAAGGCTGTATATTTCTGATCCTCTGGATGCAATGGGATCTGCCAGTAGCTTGTGGTCAGATCAAATATTGAAAATATGCTCCTCCCATGAAATCCAAGAAGCAGTTCTTGTACTGGTGGTGGGACATCATGCTCAGGAATAGTGTGCTGATTAAGTGTGCATGCATCCAGGCAAACATGGAGGGAACCATCTTTTTTCTTAACAACAACCAGGGGATTAACATAAGGTGAAGGTCCAATTTTAATGATTTTCCAATCAAGCATTTTTTGTATTTGCTGTTGGACTTCTGTCCGGTATTGGTAAGGTACTGGGTAAGTATGTTGTTGAAAAATTTCACTACTTTTTAATTTAATTCTATGGATGTATCCTTTGATGATGCCAGGTATTTTTGAAAAAATAAATCTATACTGAAACAACAGTCAGAAAAAGGATTCATAGTATTCTGAACCTATGATACTTGAACCATCTAACTTAACTTTGATGTTTACATCGACTGATGTCTCTAGCATAGCCATTAATTGACTATCCTGACTAACCAAATTTTCCAGGAGAGGGCAAATCTCCTCTCTACACATAAAAGTATGATTACTATAATTTATAGACCACTGGTTAAGAGTCATGAAATCTGAATCTATTATAACTTCATGAATCAAGCCAGGCATGATCAAAAATACATGTTTAAGTTTTAAAGTACCAATTTCAATAGCAATAAAAATTTGTTTGTTTGACAACTTAATTTTCTTCTCATTAGCAAGGGTTACATGCAAAGATTTGAGTGGCAAATTAGGCAAAGATTGATCAATTTGGATAATTTTTCTATACACTTCCTCTGATACTAAAGAAGGTTGACTGCCTGAATCTATTAAGGCATTAATGACTAAACCTGACATAACTATTTTAATTATTGGGCAGTTGTACAAAATAGGAGGTTTCAACCAACCTTTCAGATTCCCAATGTTCCACATCAAAATCTAAATTATTCACAAGCCAGCACATAGTGTTCCCCAGATCTCTAGAAGTAGGGCCCCAAAGTGAGGAACATTCCATTGAGGTCCTTTCTAGTTTAATGCTCCAGCATTTTTCACATTAATCAAACCCTTTTTAGGGGTAGTCTGTACCCCACTAGTAGATTGCCGACAACCATCATCATTTCTCTTTGTAAGAGAATAAGGATTATAACAATGTCTATTTCTAACTTGTGATCTCATTTTGTATCTACTTGTACTCCTAGCTATTCTATTCTGATGCCATGGATATCTACCAGGGACATTTATACTATTCACTGAGGTAAGGGGTTCCCTATTAACCCTAGGCTTACCATCACTAATTTTATCACTTATTTCTATCGAATGCAAGATATCTGCCACTTCCTCTATTGTCTGTCTATCTGCGGTGATTAGAATTTGCTCCACATGCTGAGGTAAATTGTGCCATATAATACACACTATCTGCTGCTTGGACAAGGGATAAGCAGTAAGGGTTTTGAGTCTTCCCACCTGCTTCCTAAAAAACTGAGTGTAGCTGCCCTTGTACTGGTTGTACCTTTCTTGTGAAATTTGATATCTTAGATTGTCTTGCCTATCCTCCCCCAGAAGCTAGATAAAAGAAGGTACTTAAAGTCCCCATAGGCATGTGGCTTATCAAATAGTGACTGCCACCAATCTTTCAAGGAGGCATACAAGTGATTAGTGGCAATGGCAATTTTTTCTGCCTCTGAAAGTGGGCACAAAGAAAATAATTCCTCTAGGCTTTGTAAAAACTCATATGGATTTTCTAGGTATTCCCCCTTGAAAGTCTTGACAGTCAAAAATTTGAGTGCCATAGAATCACAGGACTCCCTTTCACTATTTGACTTTATCCTTTCTGATCCCAATTTCTGGATGCCTACTCTGTTAAGCTCGACATCTTCTAAGGACTCTAGAGAACAATGATCTGGTGGGCCATGATAAATTTCTTTAATCTCAGTAATGCCTAACTCTTTAGCATAGGGTCACCCTATATCTAACTTGGCATTTGGCTTCTGAGTTAAGGTATCCTGTATAAGTTTTTCTAATTTAACCTGGCAATTCCTCCACTCACAACTTAATTCATTCCTCAACTTATCTTCCATTTCTGCCTTTATATTTTGGCACCTTTCATTTAATTCTTCTAGCCTAATACTTTTTGCTTGTGCACCTTCCTCCTTTATCTCTAACTCACCCACTCTTTTTGTGATTTGCATTACTTGATCACTTACAATCTGACCGACTCTACCTTGGTCTGACTTCTGTATCTCTAATTGTGAGCTTAAAGTTTTCATCTGATTTTGGCATTCCTCGACTTGGCTACCTATTCTGAAGGTATGGTCATCAATCTTAACTTGATATTTCCCTATACTCCTTCTTACATTTCCTAATTCCTCTTCAAATGACTCTACTTTCTGATTTAATTCAATAGTACACTCACTAGTATATTGCTTGTATAACATTTGATATTCCTGTCCCTTATTTTCAATCATCACTTCTGCCTTGCTAAAGCTTTCTTTAATATCTCCTTTAAGTTGTAAGACTGATTCCTCATTGTCTAATCTGATTTGCTGGATCTGTTCTTTAACATTTACCTCGATCACCTCCAATCTACATATCTGACTTTTCATGTCTTCTTTAACTTCCTTCAACTCTACAGTCTGATCTTCAATTTTATCCTCTAATCTTTTTGTTTGTATGAGGGAACTATTTCTTAGTTCTGCCAACCTCTCTGACATTTCTGATCTTATTAACTGAGCACCTATTTCTATTTTTTCTAACATTCCAAATATTTCAGACTTCATTTCTGACATCTCTTTTGAATGCTCTTTAAATTGGTCTGACATTTCTAACTTTATCTCTGACTTTATTCCTGACAATTCTGACTTCATTCTTGACATTTCTGACTTCATTCCTGACATTTCTGACTTCATTTCTGTTTTTGTTTGCTGAGCACTGCTGTCTATTTTTTCTGTCAATTCTGATTTTATTCGTAATATTATTTCTATCAATTCTGAGTAATTACCACTTTTTCTGACTGGGACCTTTTCTACCATACTCTCTTCTTTGCTGACTACATTCATTGTTTCATTTCCTGAATCCATATCAGGAGAGGACACGATTACATCTGGGGACAATATCTCTTGGGACTCACCCAAATCAATACACATATCAATATTTTCCATTTTAGCAAAGTTTTAATTTGTTGATATATTTCTAATAGAGAAAACAAGATACATCAATCCTACCCTCAACCAACAATCCAAACTCCCCCATCATCACCCAAAATACATCAAAACACTATAGTATGCCTATCCAAATTCTTCAACATAACATTCGTTTTTCCACACATTGAAAATAAAATAATGATAAGAAAAAAAAATTATTGTATTTCATGAACAGATGACATTGATCCAAACACATATGATTTTATGGAATAAGACCTGTATATTTCATTTATAATATATGATAGACTAAGTCATTTTTGACATAAATAAAATAATTTAAACTGATACAATTATTAGCAAATTAGTTCTCATATTTTTTTAGTATAGGGTTTGAAATTAAAGCCCAAAATATATCTGTCAAGATCCTGACCAAAGACTCAACCTGTAATCATCATCATCATCAAGTTTAACATGATGTGCCAAAACCTGAATACTCTATAATCATTATTACTCAATCAATCAAGCCACCACTTAGTCATCCAAAAACCACACTATGATCATCATCATCACTCCATTATCGAGCCCCAGATGTTGGTGCACCAAACCCCCCCATAACCCCTCACACCTATCACCAACACTAACAATTACCCGGGGGCGCCAATTCTATGGATCATAGAATAAAATATTTATTTAATTTTACCTAAATCTATTCATGAGGCTCTTAATTAAAGCTTTCACCTAAAACTAACTCAGTTGAGGGATACAGAGGTGTATGAGGTGTACAATGTACATTAGATGTGGGAGAAAATATTATAACTAATAGGAATAAACATCTATCAAGTTCTATGCTAAACAAAAATTAAATTGGTAAAATCCTACCAGCTAAAATTAATTAATAATACTCTATATTTCACCTCCTCCCATCATCCATATGCACTGAACAACCTCTACTATATTATACAATTAAACTAATAACTAAAATAAAAAAAAATAATATTTCAGAAATTGTAATGTATAATTCACTAGATCTAAACTCAAACTAAACTTATCATTACTAAATTTTAATTACTCACTAATCTAATCTGGCTAAATGAATTTATTATCTAATCTAAATTAAAATTGAAGATCTCAGGGAATTAACTTATGGTATGGCTTGATCTAACATTTCTATATCTCAAATTATTATTTAACACTATGAAAATAATATTATAAACCAAACAATACCCTAATTAGATACTTGCAGTTAGATAATGAAAGAAATCGGGCACATTTTGATTTCAATTCATCATCTAAACAATTATTAAATAACAAAACCCTTTTAAAAATGATCAGTAGGTAATTGGCATCTCATATAGTGTTTGAATCAAGGAAATCAACATCATCATATCTAGAGATTTATTATAATTAAATAAAATACAATTATGTTACATTAAATAAAATAAATGTATAAGCATGTGTGGAAGTGTGAAACATGAATGAATGCTATAGAAGAAACTCCAAATACAAATTTAGATAACAAAATATTTATTAATCAAATAGAAAATAGCTAAATCAACATTTACTTTTCTTTTATTGGTATGAACACAAATTCCAAAGGGATTTAATATCATTGATTACAGATTATACAAGAAGATATAATACAACATGATTCGTTAACCTTTTACATCTACTATATTTCATTCATCAGAACATTTTGATAGATTGGTAAAACATTTTATTTGAAACATTAAATGAACTAAATAAGTCCCTATCATTTGCTATAAAGAAATGGCTTTTAGCTATCAGTGATTTCTGATAGACTTATACAAAAATAAAAAAAAATATGACCTTACACTTTTAGTAACTAATTACTAAATTATCTTATACTCAGCATTTTGCTGGATAACATTCATTTACCAATGACAACAACATAGATTAATATTCTAATTACTGAATAAATTAAGATTTTGCATTGTTACTTTAAAAGTATCTTAAATAAAATTAAAATAAGGGGATTTAAACTAGGAATAATATTGGACTATCTTACCAAAGAAAATAAATACTTCTATTAATTAAATGTATTTTTCTTTGTAATTTTGAAGTAAAGTATTCTATTGAATAACTAGGTTCTGCTTTGCCAAAATAAAGTAAATCATGTATTCATTAACTAATGTCCTATCTTTGCTTGATTATTTATGCAAATTATGATTAAATGATAAAAATCAATGAGATGAAGCTTAAATGATTACTACAAAATGTTTTAACATGATAAGTAAAGTTCTACATTAATAATGAATTTTTTTATATCTCAAAATTAACAATTTGTGCATGAATCTGTATTATGCTGTGTGTCAAAGACAATAAATAATTAATGTTAATCAATCTAATCGGTTTGCTTATGATATTTCAATATAATCATAATACGGATGAAAGTGAAGACCAATCAATCTTTATTTATTAACTACAATACAGCTGTTTTATAAGACACTATACTTTCCTTTTATTCTTTTTTTTATCCATAAACTATCAAACACTAGGCTATAGCATAAGCTGGAAAACATCCAATGCACACATGGGATAAAAGATTTCTATACTTCAAATCAGGTAAATACAACAATAACTTCCAAGTCTATCTTTAAGACTAAATAACTGGTGGAATAACTCATCACCAAATGAAAATTAGGGAGATAACATCTCTAGCTTCATACACATTTAATTCAATATATCAAATATAAAAGGAGGACTCAATCCACTCCTATCAAAATACTCCAATACATGGATAAGAAAAGGAATACTCAATTCCATACACTACACTACACTGGGCAAACTACCCATATTAAATATTCAACTAACAAATACACTGACTCAATCCCATAAAATATTATAAATCATTGTGAACTTTATAGCATATAGCCACAAAAATACTTTTCATTCAGGCATAACAAAGAAATAATAATTCTCTCTTAAATAACTTTCTAATTCTTCAAAATGATTGATCATCTTTTCCTTCCGAATCCGATTGATTTAAAATCATTTTTACTTGCAATTACATATAATTATAAATAAGTTTAATAATAGACACACACACGTATAAGCATATGATATACAGACCATTTAAAATCACAGTAAGCAAAGAATTACTGTTAAAATATTAATTATTACTGCTAGAATTAATAAAGAATAAATATCTCATATCTGACAATATTTAGGACTTGGTAATGTTCAAAGAACAGTTGGAGAATAAAATACTAATTACTATGGACAAAGCAAGATAAATAATTTTTTATAATATAATGCATTGATATTGGCACAAATCTGTAGTTAAATTGAACCTAAATAAATAATAAAATTGTATGTTATAGATGAAATAATTATTGAAAATAATGGTATTCTAATTTATAAAAAAAAATATATACGGTAAGATTTAATATAATGAACTTTTTTAAAAAAAAAAATAATTATTCACCCCTATTAATCTATAAATGGATTCTTCCATTCATTTATTATTATATGTGTGGGTTATTAATACATGCCACAACCAAACTTCATATTAAAATAATAATAATAATATAAAATTACCAGCATAATGTATTCTTTCACTATGATATTTGAGACATTCTTGAAGAACAAATATAACAATACATATAATAATAATAGATACAATAATAAAACATTTCTTAACTAATACTATCTAATATGCTATTAAATAATAATAAAAAAGTTCCTTTCTTCTTTCTTCTTTTTAACGAAACAAAAGTTTATCAATAGTTTTTACATGACTTTCCTTGTCATGTCTCCAAATAAATAATAAGGATACTAAATGATAAACATACAAGGATAAATATTGATACAACAAACAACACATTTCCTGCAGGAGAAAGAAACAAAATTTTGTTGAATTCATAAGAGCATATTCAATGTTTTTAGTTATCAACTAATGAATTGCTGTCGATATTATATGGAATTTCATTAATTAAGCAATGAATATTCCAAAATGCAAATAAAATTTAAGTTTGTGCTTCATTCCTGGGATATATTTAAAATTTGATTTCACAATTGTAAAGCCATTCAGGAATACACGTAGTCATTCAATTAATACTATTTGTTTAGATAAACTCATTGGTAATATTAATACAGCAATGTCACATAACTTTATCCATTTATAATTTCATTCCTCCTATTAGTCTAGAAGAACAAATAATTATTAAAGTACATTTAATGACATATTTAATCTTGCATATTTTCTTTTCCAAAGGTAAAAATAGAAATAATTACGCCACTGTTCTAATACATATGACAATAAAATTACATAATTCTTGTGTATATTTTGAATTTTCTCTTATATTTAGCATGAAATCTGTTTATTAAATTTCTGAAAACGTTTAATAACAGTTCACATTTTCCCACATATAAATGATGCATGTAGCAGTTATTCCCTTCATAGTATGATTAAAACTTAAAAAATTAATTGTTATAAAATAAACAAACATTCTTTTATCCTTTCCTGTTAATTTTAAATTTAAATAAAACAATTTTACAGTTCTATCAAGCATTCCCATTTCTTAAATAATAATAATTTATCTTGAATAATAGAATATAACACTTACATGTACTTTAGCATAACGTTGGGACAATTTAAACAATCAGCTGGGAGCAAAATTGATGTATCTTTTAGTGGTTTTTAAGTACACATTTCGTAAACAAATAATATATTTAAATTTTCAACTCGAACTCTGGAAGAGGAAAAATACTTGCACTATTAAACTTTGCTAAATAAAACTTAGTTATAGCTGTCTCCTTGGTTAGCTATAACTGCCCTCGTAAAAGTTTTAATAATTGACTGACCTCTTCAAAAGTACTAATAATTGATTCTGCCCTCTTAAAAGTAATAAGTATTCCTTTTTATAAATTTTTTTAATAATCATTACATCACCTTGTTCCCTTCCAATTGTTTACGATAACATTACATCACCAGAAAAAGATTGTCAATCACTCCTCCCACTTGCAAACTTACTTAATTATGCAAAAACTTGACAGTAAAAAAAAATCAGAGATAAAAAAAAATTATTTCGTCTTTTAAATAAATGAAAAAAAAATATTGAACTAATAATTAAATATTTCTAAAGCAGTAGAATAAAATTGATGACAATTGTTTTAATAAATAAAATATTTTACAGTATTTGTCATTATATAATCCACCTGTCCATAATTCATTGATGTATTTAAAATGTAATTAAGCTAGATTTTAATACTGTTATTTATAAAATTAAATATTTGAATGTAATGTGGGATATTTAATGACTTAATGAAGCATATAAATGAAAAATGAGGTTGGATAATGCATGAATATTCAGTAGTAATATACTATAGGTATTACACTGATATGACTGAAATGACAATGTGAATGATGATGAGTGAAACATATCTTACTGTTTATTCTATAAATTTTAAATGTATAAAACAAATGGACTAGAAAATCATCCTAACAAAACTGAATACTGCTTTATGAGCAAATAAAACAAGTAAGCATCAACTCAGACTGTACTGATTATGCATATAACAAGCTACTCCCCTATTCTATCACTGATTATACCCCAAAACAAGATACTAAACATTTAAGAAATCTTTTAATTATACCTACACTTACTTTTGATTACAGTTTTAAGTCAAAATAAAAAAAAAAATTAAATTTCACGTTATTTCATTTTTTTTAAAAGAGGATTATATCAGATATTACTATATACTACCACACTACTACAATGACTATTTCTGGTGCCAAACCAGAAGGTCACAATATATATATCCATCAATCTTATAAAAAGGTAAGTACATAAAACAAGATTTTGTTTGATTAACTATAATATTAACAGAGAAATACCTCCTTGGATCTAATCAAAATTATAATATATCATCATCTTTTTACAGTATTATTATTTATACCCATTCTTTAATTTAAATTTTTTAGCTTATTACACATTTACTATAATTTATTCACTACACATAGGTTTAGTTAAAACAGGTAAAACTCTCTATACATATTGCCACTCAGTGCAAGCCAGAGTAATCAATGGATGCCAGAAGGTTTGTGCATAAAATCCCCATCTAGTGCCTACTCATCCAATATTCACAGACTAGTTTCTGGCTTGTGGCCTTTGTCATTGTCAAGCCTTGGATCTGTGAGCACTGCACCTTAGGATCTAGGTGCAGTGCTCTCATATACAAGAATCCTCACTGATGAAGGCTACAAGCCAGAAACTAGTCTAGGGATATTGAATGAGTAGGCAATTGATGGGGATTTTATGCACAAGCCTTTCAGGCAATCATTGATTATTCTGACTTGCACTGAGTGGCAATACATATGGAGAGTTTTGAATGTTTTAATAACTGTTATAAGCCAGCATAAAAAATGGTGATCATGTTATGTTTATTGGCTATACTCATAGGTTTATGAAACTTATTTATTAAAATTAAATATAATCATGATAATCCCAAGATTCCTATCTAATGAATGGTAGGCTGAAAATACTTAATACTAGGGAATGTAAAATAATGAGTATTCTTCAAAGCATTAATAATTATGCTTATTTTAATATGTTAAGAAGATTATATGACTTCCTATTTTTATTTATCCAAGATATTGAAATGACAATATTATTCTAATCTTTTTAAAAATAAATCAATATCACTCATAAAACTTTTCTATAATACTATTGAAAATTTTGGAATATTAATATTTAATTATAAATAGCAAATAACAAATGCAGTATGTGTATTTAAGATCACTGTGGATAGATAATACACTAGTACAATAATCTAGAGCTATAAACTAATATTTAACAGGGATATTACTATTGGATATCATCATTTATTTAATGCTAACATGGTTCACACATCTGATTCATACCTTCTCATGTATGATTTCATTGTCACTAAATATTAAATCATCAAGATTTAATGGAGTGAAATCTAAGGTTGTATGCAATATATCCAGAGATATACGGGTAGTAAGCTAAGGCAAATTAATAAATAAACCTAGCCCACAATCATTCCATGGCTATAAATAAACTGAAATCCCAGTACCACTATTTTGGAACACATAGAGAGATATGGGGGAAAAGGGGCAGTTAATCACTTGTTTAAGAAAATATATGAAATGCATTGTAATAGCAAAGGCCTTAATTAGCTCAAAAATTCATGGGCATCACATGCAATTTATCTATGATGATGATGTTTCACACTTTCATGCAGGGTAAGGAAAGAAGTATGCCTCGTGAGATGACATGGATATAAAGACAAATAAAAAATATAACAATGCATATTATAATAATTATCTATCATGGCAACCATCAAATCTCATACTAAATAACATCTACAATATAAATGTAAACATCAAACAAACTGAATATAATCATTAATTAATACACAGAAATTAAAATAATAATTATCAATTTGAAAGTGATCTTCAACTGTAGTAATTATTAGTGGGAATTAGTTACATAATACAATGTAAAACATAATATTAAACATGCCTAGATTTGATCAAAATTGAATTTTACCTTCCATGATCATTTAGTAATTGCATCTTTACCAAAAAATACATTAAAACAAAGAAAAAATAACACCTAAAGTTTAACAATTTATCATAAGTGATTTTTACCTTCCTTGTAATCACTTATTGATACAAATAAAATTTAAACTAATATTTCTGCATATCTCTTTTGTTTCATAAGCAAGCTTATATTCAATGCTAATTGTTTTGTATCTTTTTATTTTATGAGCTAACCAGCTGCTGGACCTATGAACATTAAACATATATAGAATTATAATGCAACACATGTTAAAATAATAATCAAAAATATTATTAGATAAGATTTCTTTACATTTTTTCTGTGAAGAAAATAAAAACTTAAATGCAACAATTTAAAAACTACAGAATTCTTTAAAGGCCTCAATGTTCTTTGCTATTTAGTAATATAATTACATTTCATTTTTCATTACTTTTATTCTTCACAAATATTGTGATTAACTACTTTTCCTTCTTGAATGCACCAAATAAATTCTAAAAAATATCAACTTCTGCTGTCAAACTTCTAATACACAATTAGTGTAAAATTTATCCTCCATAATATAATTATAACTTTTATTATTTTTCACAGGTATTTATAAAGATGCATTTCAATATATTTTATCAGGATTGTAAGTTCTGGATACTACTTGTAAACATTTATTAACCAAATTAATAATCACAAGGAATTGTCAAGTCATTAAATAATTATGAACTTTCATTTTTCTTTTGAAAAATTTGAACTCTTTTAAACTAAAAGAAGATACAATGCTAAAGATGAATGTTGATTTTATTTATTATTACAGTGGATAATTATTTAGTTTTAAGGCACAATTTAGCTATCCAATAAATATTCTATTGTAATATTATTAATATGATAAATTATAAATTTGGAATTAAGTTGAACTGTGAAGAAATATTGGCAAAATACTATTATTCTATTTAATAAACATGACAATTCTGCTAAAGTCAAACAAAGTTTTATACAGTCATATCTGTTTTTTTTTTATAAATTTAAAATAATTTCTGATATTCCATATTAAGAATGTCAGTAATATATTTCTTTAAATAGTTTTAATATCAATAGTCCATTTATTCACAATTAATGAATTTAGGCAGGTATGAGTTATTATTACTACTAAATTAAACACATTAAGATAATTTTAATTATTTTCCCACAAAATTCTGTAAATTTTATAATGTTAAGTAAAATCAGTGGTATATAAGTCTAGTTTAAGATAGTATTTCATTTTAATAAAAGCATTTTATGTGTGTACCAAAAAATTATTTAGCAATAAAAGATAAATCTCCTTTAATATAGTTTGCTTTTAAATTTCTTTATAAATGAAAGTTCCAAAATAATTCTCTATTACAATTCCAAATTTATTACAGCAATATTTATTACATATTTTATGGCTATTATAAACAAAACATTTGTATGGTAAATTATGAAATTTTAAGCTTACAGGTCTTTTGACCAGCTTACATTTGAGTTTACTTTTGGCAGCCATTTCCTTTGTATAGATTTTGTCTTGTTCCATTAACCAGCTCCCAAATTACTAGTTGACAATAGTGGTGTGTTCTTTCATAGATTCAGCATACTTAGAATTTACTCCTATGGTTAATTAATAATAACAAATAATTTGTACTTTTCATTATGGAAATAAATACATTTTCAACAATTTCTAGATTTTAGTAGTAGAATGTTCTTCATATCTTCTTTTAATTCAAAAAAATATATTATTTCTAGTAGAAAAAAAGTATTCTTTTTAAAAAAGTTGTGCAAGCCTATTTATAGACTTTTAGCCAAGGGACTGAGTGATTATATTTGTTTAAAATTAGTAAATCTCTACCTTTAAACACAAATGATAACTAATTAAACTGTTTAATAATATTTTAGACTACAGTAAAAATATATTTAATAACCAATTATACTGTCTAACTTAATATAATTCAAATTTTGAGTCTGTTGAAAAGCTATTATTTAACAATAAAAAATATATTAAGTACTTCTATGGTTTTATTTAGTAACAATATTACCATATTATATTATAATTATGGAAAGTAATTTATGTTAGACTGTATATGAGTATGCCCACACACAATCTGGAAGAGTACTGATATATATGTTGAACATTGTAATTATGTACTGCCATATAAAGACTCACCTACTAAGTTTACTTATTTTCATCCACTAAAATGAATAATCATAGACCACACCACTGGTTCAAACAATAAATTTAAAGTATAAAGATTACAATTGTTTAAAATTTTAAATTTTTACTTAATAGACTGATAAAATATGGCTTTATGAATATCAAGCTAACCATATTACATATGATGCTACATATGAAAGGATGAAGTTAATATAATACAATAGTATGCCTTAACTACATATGAAAAGATAAACTTGCCTTAAACATAATAAAAATGTAATAGAAAATATGATTGCCCCAGTTGGTAGTGATAAATGTAATAGTACTTATTACGACATGCCATATACATATAAAGAGAAAAGAAATTGCCTCAAAAATGAATATAATAAAATATACTAATTTCAGCCATTGAATATGAGTTACAATAAATCGGGTTATGATGTTTAACTTTATTTATTTAAACAAATTACTAATTTATAAAGTTACAGTATAAAAAAAAGAATTACTCATGAGTGAATGTACTCTAATCACTACTTACATTGTAACTTCAGCTAGTTATAGAAAATAAACCTAAATACTACAAAGCATTGACTAAGGCATGTTAACTAGTTAATTCTCAGGGTTAACTTAATTAACAATTTGATTAGTTACTAAATATAAATTGAAACAAAGGGAATTTTATTGAATCCAATATATATTTTCACAAATAAGATTATATGTAATTTAATATTTCCATTACTGATGGCTTATAAAAAGAATCCACTAATATATAAGATTATTATTTAGTCAAATGGGTGAATTTGTCAACCAATTAATAACTGATGTACTAAAAAGAGAAAAAACAGATATTAATAAATTTCAAATAAAAACTCAAAGTCATTCTTTTATATAAAACAAATGATATAACTTTATTTCAAAATTGTGATTTTATATTTTTATAATAGCACAAATATATATGTGGAAAACATAAAAACTGTTTTGCTTTTCAAATGCTCAATTTTTTTTAACATATAAATCAAATAAAAGTTTTACCGATAATAAACATAACTTGCAGTTTATATTTTACATAGGAATTGTATAAAACTGTTGGGAAATTAAATCAATAAACCAATAAATAAATAAATTGATGATATCTTATTAAATTAATAATTTAGGTTATAGATGTATTTCTTTAAAGTTGGATCAACAAACAGGATGATATAGAAGACAATATCAAGAGCTCCTTCCCACTATGCTATAAGGATTTATTCACTTTATTTTACTTTAAACCATGTCTTTTATTAGGAACATCAACTGCTTGAGCTTTTATTGAGATAATACACGGCTTTTTTCCTAGCCTGAAAAGTTCAACATTTATTCCATAACTTTATTAACTTAGGGTTTATTAAACCTAGCTAGTATATATATATATATATATATATATATATATATATATATACTATATATATATATATATATATATATATATATATATATATAATCTAAGCCCTTATGTATAAGCAAAACATATATATAACAAGACTTCTAAATACAAATGTGGGGATACTAATATATTACTAATATATGACTTCAATATTTAATACTATAAATTGACCCAATCCTTTCAAACTACATCTAATAATAATAATACAATTAAAATAATTGAAGAGTTAAGGTAATTATTAAATAATGATATAATTTGTAAATACGATTCTATAAAAAAAATTATATATTTATATACAACTCCTATGCAATCAAATGTAATTTATTGTTTTCCAATCTAAATTGATACATGACATTTACTATTTAATATATATGTATGTAAAATGCGAATCAAATACAATATTAATATATATATATATTATTACAATCATTATTTTACCTTGGCATTTAACAATATATTCACACAATTTAAGATAAAAAAATTTTAAAAAAAAAATAAACAAATATATATATATTAAAAATTGACTTTCATTATTATTAATAAGTTTTAACATTCAAAAAGAAACTTATAGGTTAGTTTTAAATATCACAATTGTATATACTTTTATAAGGATATATTTTAAAATGTTATAAAAAATAATAGTCGTATAAAACAAAACAAAAAAGATAACTTTTAATTACCATTAATTATTTTAGGCATTTTTATTTTATTTTATCCATTGCAGAGTAGATCAAAATAGCTTTAAAATATGTATACATATTATTAATGAATTTATAGATTTTTCTGTTGATGGAGCAATTGATGTGATTCCAGTCATTTTTTTAATATTCAATTATAAAAATAATTAAATTTGACTATTACTTAGGATCATTTAAAAAAACTTAAAGTTGAAAATATATATATATATAGCTATTTTTCTGAAGTTTGTTTGCAAATGCAGGTTTGATTTCAGGCTGCATATTTTACTGGATTTCAATAATGAAATAAGACAGACAAAAGAGGCAGGAATTGCTCCGGATAATAAAGTGGACTTAGCCAAACATTTTTGATGTTATCTTGGTCCAGTAATTATATATTGATATCCAAAAGAAGAATTTGGGGAATAGACAAAATAAAGCTATGGCTTCTTTCTTCCTCTGTTTTTATTAATTAATCATGGTGATTATGTTCTGGGTTTCCATAGTAATCCTTGTCCTATTGTTATAACTCATGACCTAATGTAAAAACTTTAACACTGTTGATTTTAAAATAACAAAATAAATAAATAACCCAAAATAATATCATTACATTTTTTATAATTTAAAAAAATAAAATAAAAGTACAATCCAATTATAACTAGCCATTTGAATGCTACTGTTGATAATTATTTATATACATACACACTCATGAATTTATATATACCCATTGCTATTTAAATCTCATCATCAAAAAACAAAGCACATACCACAATAAATAAATAAAAATGAACTTAATAACAATAAAAACAATTAACAACAATAACAATAACAATCTATTTACAAATCCTTAAATAAAAACTAAATCAAAGAGATTTTTTTAAAACTATACTGGCACTTCAAAAGAAAGGGTGGATTTTTCATCCCTTACAATATATATATATATATTGTCATGGTCAGTTCTTATTTTTTTGTTACGGAGGTTGCCACCAGGTCACTGCATACCTGTATAATTTATTTACCATGATCAAAAGTTAATGATGATGATGATTTGCACTGACCAGACCCAGGGAGAGCAAGAGCTCAATAATATTGTTCAGACAATTGAGAAAATAAAACTTGGACAAATGTTAGCTAATATAATTTTAAAATTTATTAAAAATTAATATTAAAAAAAATTGTAAACATAGAGATATATAGAAAATAAGCGTGGTTTTATTAAATTCTATCAGGTATGTATGAACAAAAATAAAACATTAATGATCTGGCAGACAGACTAATTTTCTAATAGAGTTTTAAAAGGGAGGGAAGAATTTTCTTTCAGCTGAAGATTCACCTAAGCAATTCTGGTTTCCTTATTTAAAAAGTTTTAAAATCAATAACAAGTGAAGGATTCTTGCAAAAATCAATGAAACCAGTGCAGGTGAGTGATCACTAAATTATCAACTAGTGATGTCATATTGTCCACAGAACTACAGCATGGCCAACCATGTTGAAGATTACCATGGTTGATTGCAATGCAAGAAAAATAAATATATGTGAATAATATGATGGAGTATTAATTGAAGTATGGGAGAAAACTTAAATCTCCAATTTAACAAAAATAGAAAACTTAGAAAATACTCCAGTATAGATAATTTAAAATTGAGAAAACATTAAATCTCTGATTTAAGGAAAACAGACATATATAACTGGTGAATCACCAACCAAACAATTGGACAAAACTAAGCTGCTATAATAATAATTAAAAGTCTCAATAGGAGACAGGTGAGTAATCAGAAAATTATTTACATCTGTCCAAGCATTTATTAAGAAAGCAAAATAATTATAAATGTAAATAGCTTTAAGAAATAAGCTCTCAGTACATGTCCTGACATAAATTCAAAACAAACATGAAATCTTAAAACTAAGATTTCGAGACACACTAAAATACAATCAGAAAATACATGTAATAAATGCTTGAAATATTTCAATTGACTAGGCAAAAGATATAAAATTAGGTTACTTTTTAAGATTAAGCTGAGACTTTAAAACCCTGGTAGGAATAAGGAAACCTGTTACCTCGAGTTATAAGGTTAAGATTGGCTGATGTCTTTCAGCATGGCACACATGGTTTATTCTACTGGAGAATTCTGGCAAAGACTTTAAGTTTCCATTTTTGTTCAAGATGCAGAAGGCAATGTTAGGAATCAGTTCTGGTTTGAGCTCTTAAGACATGATTTTGCAGGGATGATTTGAGATCTGGGGCTTGTCTTTAAGTTGGTTTAGAATGGCATGATGTTGAGGCAATTTTTCATAGCATATAGTTATGGAATTCTGCAGAAAAGATTCTTTTTAGCAATTAGAAGTCTGCAAGATAATTTTGGTGGAATCTTCTATACAGCAATATAATATTCTCAATAGCAGCTCCCAGATGCAGACAGTGACCTTAAAAAGTTATAGCAGCATGACAATTCAAAGAAGTCTCACAGTTGGCATACTAAAAGTTGAAGTAAAACTAAGCAAGCAGAATAAACATCAATAGCTTGAATAATTAGTCTAAATTCCAGGGCTATTTATATGAGCTCTTATCTTTCCAGAACATCTTTTAATTAGTATTTTTTGACCAGGGAAAATCTTTATCTCAGACTTAATCGTAATTAAAGATTCTGGCCAGGGTTAATCTTATTTATAATTAATTTTTAAAAAATGTAAAAATAAGTCTCAGCTTTCATTAAAATAAATTTAAAATTGATTACTATCAAAACAACAAAAATGCAATTACAAAAAAATACTTTTTAAAACTAAAATGCTTTGTTTAAAAAGGATTCACTTTTTTTTTTAATTTAGAATATTTATTTATAAATTTAAAAGTTTGCTTGCCTTTAATTATTTGAAAAAAAAAACAAAAAAAAACAAGCGACCAAAAGAAAATTATTTTAAAAATAAAATCTATTTAAAAAATGTGACAGAATTTTAAAACATAACTGAGTATGTGCATTATTACACGTATTCTTATATACAAAACTTTTAAATAGTTTTCTTTTAAAACTTTATTAAAACAAAAGTTGTTTTTATTTTTGTAATGAAACTTTTGAATTGGATAAGGTATCCAGTTCAATATATATATATATCAGCTTATTAATTTTGAACAAGACAAAAAATAAATTTTGTAATATTGCATAACAAATCTTCTTTTATAAATTTTGAATTATTGCATAATTTCAATTTTTGCTTTAAATGTTATATATATAAGATTGTGTAAATAGAGTATATAAGATAACTAATGTCTCTGAGATTCTTGGTTTTAACTTTGCATTCAATTCAGTCATTTAATTTAGCCAGAGATATATTAAGGCTGACAGTTTGATTAGGAATGAAATTTATTTTATGCTTATGCTTATTTATCTTTAAAGTATAATGTGATTTTTTATTTTTGAATTTTTACATTATCAATCTAGAACCCATTATTAAATCACTTCTAGTGAAATTGGTTTTGTACTCATGACATATTTTAGTCTGAGTTTTATGTTTGTTTCATGATATACTTTTATATATATGTGACTAATTATTTCATCATTAAATTTTGAATCTTAAAGTCTTTGAAACTGTGCTGATCGATGGTGGCATAACAATGGAATAGCCAAGTTTAGAAAATAATTAAAAAAACCAAAATCCGTCTTTATAATCAACTAGAAGATAATGAACTATGAGTTAAACTAAAAACTATTTTATAAAATGTAATATTTTACTATACAATTTTTTATGATGAATTAAATAAGCAATGATTATTGCTATCAAAAATATAGTTAACTCATCAACATTTTATCTTGAGGCAAATTTTGAATAATCAAACTGCACAGCTTTATGATAACGTAGCTTTCGTGATAATTCTAATAAATTATATATTTTAGTATGATTATTGATTTTGTACCCTTATATAAATAATGTAAAATTATTTGATATAGTATATATGTATGTATGTATGTACAAGTATGTTTTATTAATAACTATTAATAGTGAATTTATGGTTTAAACATTAGTGAGATTGACTTCATTTTTGTGTAAAGTGTGTATGTGAATTGATTCAGTTCTTTGAACAAAAAAAGAGTCGGATTAAATATATTTATAAATGAAACACATACAGGCTAACTTAAAGATATGTTGTTTTAAAAACCAAACGTAAATCATAATTCACTACTAGGTATATATGATTTCAAAGGACTGTTTGTGCAAAAATATATACTAATAGGTAACCCACGAATGTATTGGTTTTATTAATTTTTAAATTTTGCAAAGTAAATATGCTAAAATATAGATTTATTTTTTAAATATATATATATTTTAATAACTAACAGATCACTATGTGTGAATTATATTTTTTAGAGAGGTAATGTAAAAAATATGTGAATTGCAAAATTATTTTTTATTAAGAACTTTTTGCAAGAATTTACTATAGCACTCATCATCAACCTATCTATCAACGATTTAATTTTTTTAAAAAAAAACCATCTGCCATTTTTTGTAAATGGTGGTCTTTATGTAACTCGATTATTTCATAGGATATGTACTTAAACCTATATTATTATTTGAGAATAAAATGATAACATTCTATGTACAGTAAGGAGTTTATTCATTACATAATATTCAATATTATGTTCTGATCATAGAATTCAAAAACAAATAATATACTTATTTCATTCAGTACCTCTGCAAGACAAGCACTGCTTTATTTATAATATATCCAAGAATGAAGATTTTCATCACTAGACTACAAAAATAGAAAATGACAGTTTCATTCAGACAATACATAACAAAACACATAGTTTGATCATATACAATAACAAAGTCCATTAATAATAAAGTTTAAAATGAGTATATTAGCTCAAGCATATTCACTTGATTTAAATTCTTGTGAATATTATTTATTTTGTCTGCAGCAAAAAATATGATCATCATAATTATAAATTATTTTGAGTTTGAGAAAAAAATGAGAAAAAATTTCATGGAATATGAAGTTAATAATCAATTTTTAAATCAATAATCTCATAATTTGTTTCTGACCTATTTAACATAGTGATGGCTTTTATTGTAAACATAAAAATTGCAGTATCAGCAAAATAATAATAAATATTATTATTTACCTTATTCATATTACAGAAATCAACTGTACATTACATTTCTTTATCTAATTTTTATTTAATTTTGACTGGATTTATGTAAAATAAAGAATAATGCCACAAATAAAATTCAAAAATTTTATTGTTTAGATATTATAACAATATAAAACTTTGATAATGAAAAAACAATAAAAATAAATTTTAAACTGTACATCATGTTAATTTTTTCATACCTGCTTTATTTTAATTTAACAAATTGTCACTGAGGAAATATCATTTTCTGGCTATGTAAAAGCAAAATGGCAGCTTCAATGAAAAAATTATAGCAACTGAAATGTTTTTATACAGTATATTTATTCACAGGCTAGTATTTTTTTATTAATAATACTATTATTAGTATAAAATTTATTCATTCAATTTCAAGCTTTATTTTTTTAATTCAGATTTTTATATATTTTGAATTAAAAGTATAGTAGTTTTTTATAATTGCTTACATTTTATGTGAAATTTTTGATTTAAGTTACCAATTAAGATTGCTCTCTGAAATAAATAAATAAATACACATGTAAAAAATAAATTATAACTACTGAAATGTTTTTAATGCATATAACTTTTTTTGTTAACAATAGTCTTAATAAAATGTTTACCTATTAATTAATGCTTTGCTTTATTTTTTTGATTGAGTTTTTATATATTTTGAATTTAAAATAACATTATTTTTTCTCATAGGAACTCACTGTAGCTGCTGCTTTTTAAAGTGAGATCTTTGATTTATAAGGTATTTGGGGGAACCAATTGAGCTTGCTGTCTGCAATAAAGGTGTATACATTTAAAATTAAAATGTCATTAAACATTCCACTTCACATTATTATATTTAATAGAAAACAAAATTGATATTTGTTATACTGCTGAAAAGAGTTTGGCATTTATGTGATGGAATATTACATGTACTATATATTGGTTTTTCAAAATTAGCTTTCTATTAAATAGCAGACAAATCTTCCTAATATATATTAAATAAACACAATATTTGTTAAAAAAATAAATATACTATATAAATAACATATTTTAGTCTCATAAATGTTGCCTTTTTTATGTAGTGATATGACATACTAAAACTCATAAACATATACTTATTATTTTAAAAATCACATACTTATTTATTATAAAGATATTCAAAAATTATGACTGTTCCTTTTCCTAGTAGATAAAATATATCAGTTAATAGCAAAAAGAAAAATTCTATTTATTCAGTAATTAATTACAATGGATCATGAATTTTATTTTAAGCAACAAGCTTGTATTTGTTAAAATGTTCACATTTTATCTTTTATAATATATACAAATAGTATTGAGATTATTGATAATTAATTTATACATTATATTTAAATACATATTGGTATTTTTAATTAATCATATAATTAGTTTAATGTATAATTATTAATTATCATTGGTTCTCAATTTTTAAAGTTTATGGGATATTTTGACTATATAATAGCATCTTGAATTTTTATCATAGGAAATAATAATAATTGTTTACTTTTTATATGAGATTTGTTTAATCATTGAATTGGAGTGCAGCATTCATATAAATGGAAAAGCAAAAAAGTAATATATATTTTAATAGTTGATAAATTCCCAATTATAACTAAAAATTTTTTTATTTATATTACTTATGGCTTACCTATAGCTGAGAGTAACATGCAGTTTTTATAATTTTCCATGTTGGTATTTCATAGTTTTTTGTAATTCATGCTTACTTTATGATAATACTAAAATAACTAAATTTTTAAACAAAAATGTTTTGTTTGTTCTTGCTCATTAAAATGATACACTATAACAATTCCGAGAAACCAGCACAAATTATTCATATATATTCACAGTATTAAACAACAGCATGAATGAGCTTACCATATTTTTTTAAATGTGAAAGTGCATGAAATGCTACAATTTTTATTTCTTAACAAACCCATGCCACTGATTTTGCAATATTTCATTGTTATTATCCTTTAAAAAAAGATGTGATAAATTGATAAACCCTTGAAAACATTACACTTTTCTTTATTTCAAATGACATATGAAAACTTAAGAATGCTTTTTTTTTTTTCAAGTATTAATTTTATAAACTACCTTTTCAGAATTTGAATTTAAATATAGAAATTTGGTATTCTATTGTACAATTCATTGTTAGGCAAAGAAAAAATGCTTGACTAACAAAAGAAGTAAATAATTTGTGAAAAATAAAAGATAAATGTATTTTCAAGCTTAAGAATATAACAATCTTACATTTTTAAAATAAATACAATCATCAATTTTAAGTGTGTCTTTGAAAGTTTGAGATGATGACATTTTAGTATTTTCATTATCTAATATTAAATGTCAAATGTCTTTAGAATAGTTCAAACTTTATTTAAACTTTTTAAATCCAGTTAACTGTCACTAAAACATGCAGGTTAGTATATAACACAATGCTTTGAAAATTATTATTTTCTCATCTTCAAATGTTTCTAACCTGACTAGTGACAAAACATGAAAATTGAACCTTATCTTTAAATTTGTAAATAATGAATTTAAGGAGATGCTCTAATCAATTAAGCTATTCCATCAAGAGCAACAGTCAGTATAAATTTGATGAAGGGTCTCTTAATTTTTCTACTTTATCCTAAATACTGAGTTAATAAATGGCTTCTAAATGTTATGAATTATAACATTATGTTGACTTATGGAGATATTTACCATCATTATGTGAACAGCTTCTTTATAACTTTTATTTGTACTTTTTCCTCTTTGTCCAATATTTTTGTCATTTCTCAATAAAACAAGAGTTAATAAATATATATGCGGTGTGTCTCCTTTTAATACATGTTTTTTAATCATCATTCAATAGGGAAACTGGTTTCACTAATATACATTTTTACACTTTTACAAGGTATTATAAATGCAGTTTTTGTTTTTAGCATTTCAAATTTAGATTTTGTAGAGGTTAGGATTAATGTGTTTAGGTACTATGGGTTAAAAAGCTATTCTGGTGTAATATTGAGTGAAGATTTACTTGGGTTTGTTTGCTTTCTCTGAAATATATGAATACAATACAACAACAATATGTATATTTTTTTCTTTTTGTTGTCTAATTATTTTTCTTAATGACAGTATGCAAATTTGTTCTATTTAGGGATCTTTTCTTTTTTTTAAATCAGTGGTTTCTGAACAAACTTTTTGTACTGATAAGTAGTGATACTATAATTCATTGTTTTGTGTTTCTATCATGATTGAATATATATGCTAAATATTTTTCTGTGTTGTGCATATGGTTTTCTATAAATTGTAGCTTTGATTTTGCCTTGAGATAGTCTTGTCACAAGAACTCCTACGAATGTCAATTTTTGTTCTTATTCTGATTCTACTGTTAAATTAATAGAAGTGGATATGTTGCTGGTATGTGTTCAGAATGTTTTTAATGCTGCTTCAACACATAGCCATATTACAGACATATCATTGATATAGTTGAAGCCAGATCTTAGATGGATATGAAGCAATATGTATGGCTGTGGTTTTATATTTATCCATGTAAATGTTGCTAGTAAATGGTGACAATAGTGAGTCCATTACCATTTTTTGAATTTGTTAGAAGATTTTGTGTTGTGATGAAAAAATATTACTGTTATGCAAAATGTTAATAGTCCTATTATATGATCAACTGGAGATTTCCTGGATTTTAAGTTATTATATTATTTAATCTTTATAATAGACAATGCTTCAACACAGGATGTATTGGTACATGGATTTTTCATATCAAAGCTGGAATATTTAAATTCTTTCAATATTCATGTATTTAATTAAATTCATAAAATGAATATGATCCTTAAAAAAAGACTATTTCATCTATGCACAGAATTAAGAACTTTGAGAAAACAACATCATATCGTCAAGTTGAATTTTTAAAACTAATTTTAGGTGGACCACAAAAATGAGGGATTTGATTAATTGCATTAGATTTTTTCCAAATATATAAAATATGTGATATTTCTGAGTAAAGCATGTAACTTTGTATCTGTTATTGATATCAGATTTTTTATCATATTTTAAATTGTTCTGTTGTGAGGAATTTGCTTATTTTATTGTTGGAAGCAGGGAGAATTATTATGGATTTGTCTAATTTGATAGAATTAATATTTTCCTCTTATTATAGGAAATGTTTGATTTCAGTATTTGGCTTCTCTCAAATATCAAATATTCTTTTTATTCTCCATCATATTTCTATGCTCTCACTATAGGCAATTTTTAAATGACTTTTTTAATTGCTGCAATTATATCTCATAAAGGGATATTAAATTTTATGATGACAAAGTTTAATTTTTTTACAAGAATGAAAATTTCAGTATCACTTAAATGTTTAGAACTAATAGTCTTTACAGGAAAGGCTGGGAAATTGTTTGGTATAGTGTGATATTTAAAATACCCATATATGTTTACAGGTTTTTTGTTTTGAAGTTCTTTTCTGCAAGCAATTTAAATTGTCATTTTCTTGCTGCTTGAAAAATTGTTGTGAAATCTTTATTGTAAATTTAATTTTTAGAAAACATTCTATATTACAAAATGAATGCAAAGTTTGATACCTGAAAAACCTTTGAGCATTTTTATTCTTTGATTTTTTTTATCTTAACAAAGCTTCATTTACTCTCTGACTTATTTTCTCAGCTCTCTGGACTGACTGGAAGTTGTAGTTGCAAATCATTAGGAGTACAGGTTTACATGCAAAAGTTAATTGATTTTCTATTCTAGTATGATTTTAGATATAATTTTTATAATGGTTGTTTGAAAGTTATGGAGTGCGGATTTTTTATTAGTAATTATATGTTCATTTAATAATTTTAGTAGTAATTACATATTGGATTAACAACTAACATTAATTCTTAAATATCTTTAAAAAAATTCAAACTTTATTTAAATTTCTCAAATACATTCAATAATTATTAATAACATACAGATTAACATATAACAGAAAGTTTTGAGAATTCTTAGCTTTTGTTGAGAAGTATTATTCTTCTCTCTTCTCCATATATTGCTGACCTGAACAGTGAAAGTATCAGAACAAGAATTGAACCTGGATTTTTAGTTTTAAGATCATTCCAGCACTAGATTTGAACCTGATTGTCAGAATTAAAAATATTAAATTTTAAATGATTCTCTAACTAATTAGTTTTATGCTCTCAAACTCAATAGTCAGTAGTAATTTTATGTTCTTATTTATGAGGATCCTCTTAATGATTCTATTTTTCCATGAGGATAAGGTTAATAGATGCTTCAAAACATTCTGATGATGATGTGTTAGGGCATTTGACATTATCTTGTGAACAATCTTTGAATTCTCTTCTTTGTATTTTTTCTTTTTTGTCCTATATTTTTGTTTTTTACATATGTTCA
This sequence comes from Epiperipatus broadwayi, assembly GCA_028023455.1. Classification (NCBI taxonomy): domain Eukaryota; kingdom Metazoa; phylum Onychophora; class Udeonychophora; order Euonychophora; family Peripatidae; genus Epiperipatus; species Epiperipatus broadwayi. Next base: position 59,068 of record JAQFVV010000651.1, read on the forward strand.
TTGGTAAATACATAACCTGCTACATAAGGTAGATCTGCTTTTTCTGATTATCAGTTGCCCTATTTTAGTCACTTTTATTGGGAATGACTAGTTTTACCAATATACATCCTTTCACATTGACATAGTTGTTTATAGCATGATCATAAATTCAACAATCAGGAATCTAAAGATTCAGCTTCAATTTCTCAGCTACTAACTTATGGTATATGTTCTATTCCTACAGTTGAATGGGCTTTAAAACATTTCAATAAATTAAAAATATTTTTAAAGACAATTAATAATTAATATTAGATGGATGATGAAAATTTAATTACTATTATAATACTATCATCACAATTTTCAATTGAAAGCTAAGTATTGGTATGGATGAAATATGACATCAAACATAGATATAATAAAAAAAGTTATGTCTAAAACTTGACAGAGTCAAACCAATTAACCTTTCTATGTATATGTAAATTAAAAGAAGTTGTTTGGCTTCCAACTAAAACCCCTAATGAATCCCAATGATCTGAGAAAAGTACTCAGACAGCGAGTGAGGTTTTGTTAAAAAAAAATGCTAAAAGATTTTTCAAGTAGAAAACATTATGTTCTGTTGATAATTTGGAATGTTTCTAAATAAACTTAAATATGACGACTTCACAATAATAATCTAAGCAATAATAAAATACTCTAAATTGCCTATAAAAATAAAAGCTCAAAAATGTACATAGCCATATCAAATATCATATTGTACCAAATAAATACCAGCTTTATCAGCTAAAAAAATTAATTCTAAACATTTAATAGATACCGAAACTTTTATTCTAATAAAAGAACTAAACTTTTCCATATACATCATTTATTATCCCTCTATTACATATAATGACAGCAACTGAGGAGATCACTCAAAAATTGTTTCTAGAAGAAACAGCAGAATTGTTCTATAGAATAATAATAACATTTGAAAGTCACAAAAAAATGAAATAAAACATTTTCTATGATGTTAGGAAAGCTATTATATCTTTCAAATTAAAAAAAATCCATAATAAAATTTACTTGCTGGTAAAGACAATGCTACAGTTGTATTGAATACAACTGTTTATAATAACAAAGTAAAAAACTTCCTCACAGCAGAACAATATATAAAAGTAACAAAAAATCTGATACTGACTACAAAGTCAATATTACAGATATTTCACTTATTCATAAAAAAGTAAACTCACAATTCCTCATCTCTATGATCCATCTAAAATCCATAATAACATTTTTGAAGACTTGTTGCTAGTTCTAAAAATTCACTTTACCAATATTTGTCCAAAATTTCTTCTCAAGGTTTTTAGTCATTTGGCATGCAAGCACATTCCTTTGTCAACTATTCTAAACACTTTGTATAATTAATCAAGAATATAAAAAAAAAATAAAAGAACTGAAGTATTAGTATACTTGGATGTGGAAAGTTTATTTATAAACATATGCTGTGATGATGCATTGTATATTGTAAGAAAAAGATTAAGTGATATAATATTTTACAAGACAGAACAATTCTCTTATTTATAGTATAATGGAATTGTAACAGCAACATACTTTCATTACAATACAGCCTTCTTCAGAAAAATTAAGAAGTGCCTCTATAGGTTCACCACTGTCATACCTGATTAACAGCATTTACATAAAAGAAAGATAAAATTACAACAAAAAATATTACTCCATATCCACTTAATGTCTGGTTCAAATATCAATGTTATATTTGTTTTATGGATATGTGTAGGAACAATATGACAAGCAATCTGGCCATATATCAGATTTACAATAGAATCAGAACAATAACAAAAATTGAAATTCTTAGAACTTTTTGTGACAAAACTTCCTCATGACAAAATGAAAACTGCAGATAACAAAACAAAACCATACACAGGGAAATATTAAATATATACACTCAATCATAACAGAAACACACAACATGGAATTATACAGTCACTATGAAACAATAAAAGAAGTTTGTTCAGAAAGCAGTGATTTGGAAAAAGAAAAAATTTCCTTAAACAAACTCTCATTAAGAATGTTTATCCATTAGCAGTCATTAAGAAAACATTAAAATGACAATAAAAATAAATATAAAAAAAAAAACAATTATTACTATAGTACTTCCACATTTTCCAAGAAAAAATAATAAACAAAAGAAGATCTGCAATTAATATAATACTTGAATAACTGTTTAATGTCATAAAACACTATGAGGTATCTAACATCTTCAAAATCTAAATGTAAAATGCTAAAAAAAAAAATTGTATTTATGAAATTCAGAAAGCTATATATTGATGAAAATAGTTGCTCCAATACCAAATGATTAAAAGACATTAAACTGATAATTATAAAAAAATAGATTCTTTTGAACTTGCAGGTCATGAATGCATGTGTGAATTCATATGTTGAATTGGGAAATTACAGTAATAATAGCTAGATAGGAAAAAGTAGAAAAAAGAAAATTCAAAGAAGCTGCTCACATGTCAATGATAAATAATCCCATAAGTCAACCTATAATCACAATATTTGGAAGTCACTCATTAATTTTGTCTTTAGAAAAAAGTAGAAAAATCAATAAAACTCTTGTAGATATGAAATTTATACTGATTATTGTCTTTGCCAACATAGCCTAGTTGGTTAGAGTGCCATCTTAAATTCAATATTTACAAAATCTAAAAGCCCAGTTAAATTTCCATGCAAATACTGTCACTGGACAGGATAGCAACTTCTGAAGAAGACAGAAAAAAATTATCATTTTAAATGTTTTGTTATATAGTAACCTGTGTGCCATTTTAAAAAGTTGAATATATTTTAAAAGTTTGATTTTTCTAAAGATGTTTATCAATTAATATTGGATAATGGGAAATAATTCAACATATAATAAATACTTTTTATTGTAATCTTAATTTAAAATTGCAAAAGAGAGATAAGTTAATTCATGAATTGCATTCTCAGGTCAAAGCTTTTCAAACAAATCTTAAAGTTTTAGGAAAATAAACTCAAGGTTAGTGTTACATTTCCTCCCATCACATTAGCCAATCGCAAGAAGTCTGAATATATTCTCAGCAAAGTTTCTGTTTTAAAATCTATAAAGACAATAAACACTTTCTATTTTTTGTTATATAAAAGTTACGTAAATTTTTTTTTAAAAATAATTATATTTAGCATACTTTGTATTAAACACAGTCAATGTTTATGAAATTGTTCTTGTACTGATGTAAAATGACTCATGATGGTGAATGTTTCATATGGCTGCTGGTCGAAGCATATTATCCATGTCTGTTTTAAGTTTTCCATTTCTCCATCTTTGTTTAAAGCTAATTTCTATTTAAATTTTTCAATGATTATCAACTTGATTGTAATTCCTCTAAGTTTTAAAAGTATATTTCATCCATTCACTGCTTGCGAGTTTTCACAAAAATAAAAATAAAAATTAAATTACTTGCATTTAATGTAGTTTTTATAAAAAATATAAACATAAACAGAATGTATCGATTTGTTTTTCTGATCAAATGAGAAAAACGATTTATCTGTATATTTTCTTAAAAGTTTAGACTTTCTTTAAAATTTGTATCATAAATGAAATCAAAAAAATATCAATTAAGAAATAAAAGATTGAATTGATTGAATAAGATTTTAGGTCTCCGAAGTAATGGGAACGATTAATATTCCCTTAAAAAACTTCAAATAAATGAAAACTTTGGCAAAAGTCAGAAAATGTTAGCGTTTTAAAATAGAGAAAATGCTGTTAGTTGTAACTTATAAAACATTTCAACAGCGAATTAATAATATTAATTTTCTCTTCTGATGTATATGTAATTCTTTAGCATAAGTACGTGTAACGGAGCAGCTTTAATCTTATCTTTATATCATAAAGCTGAGCGTATTTTCAGTGACCATAGCTGTTGTTGCTGTTGTATTTATACTTTAATCAGATTATGCATGTTATGAAAATAGATGGTATGTAAATTAAGTCATTTAAATATTCAATTTATGTGATAGCTGGACACTGTTTTCTCTTTTATCTATTACATCATTATGATTGATTTCATCTTCCTTTTCCAGTCATCATGCTTTATAAGTGCCAGATCACTAACAATAATCATGTAATTAACAAAAGAGAAAATAGTGTCTAGCTATCACAAATGAAATATTTAAATGATTTAATTTACATAGCATGTAACATGCATAATTAGATTGAAGTATAAATACAGCTAGCATAAGAGTAATGATTGTGGTGCTTATCACTGAGTGTGCATTCAACTTTGTGGTATAAATATAAGATAGAAACTACTTTATTATATATATGCTAAACAATGAATTAGTTATTAAAAAATAAGATGTAGAAGTAAGTCAAAAAATACTTTAATTTGAGAATTTTATAAAATAATTAGACTTTACAAAAATATATTGTGCTTATTTTTAATATAAAACCAATATATTATATATAAACATTTTAGGCACTTTTCAATTATTATTAAGTCAGGTTCAACCTTTGATGAAAATATAAAAAGCAATTCTTAGGAAAAACCAACTTTGTTTTGATAATAACAGTTTTCCCAAATTATTTCTAATCAGTCACTACTTTCATTATCCATTTAAAAAAAACAACAACTATATATTTTTAAATAATATTTTAATTTGTGAAGTACAGATAGTTAAAAATTGAAATAAATTGAGATACTGCAGAACCTCACTGCACTCATTAAAATATGTATATGACAGCTAATCAGAATGTCATGATAGCCATCTAAATGACAATCAAATCTGAACACACAATAAAGATTTTGAATCTTTGTTGTGTTTAGACTTGATTGTCATTTAGTTGGCTATCATGACATTCTGATTGGCTGTTGTATATGTATTCTAATGAGTGCAGTGAGGTTCTGCATTGTTGTGTGTTTAGATTTGCTTGTCATTTAGATGGCTATCATGACATTCTGATTGGCTGTCGTATACGTATTTTAACGAGCGCAGTGAGGTTCTGCAGTATCTCAATTTATTTATATATTTTTAAATAAATATCTTTTCTTCATTTGTTATACTTTACCAATAACCAAAGTTTAAAAGTAGCCATATTTTTGGACCTTTTTTAGTGTTTAACTTACATACCTATTAAGAACTCCAGAAAATAGCATAGTTTAAAAAGTTGTGATGCTTCAGTTAAAAATACGTCCTTAAATCTGATATATTCCAGACTGTTTAAAATACTCTGTCATTGATGATGATGAGTAATCAAAGAATGCAAAAACTCTAATGACTTCTACATATTAGTTGTAATTTCACATTTTTAACCTGTAATTAATGTTATCTATTTTCAACTCTAAGTAATGTACTATGAGCACATCGGACATTTTTCAACTGACTTTAAGACCACAATCATCTTTATTCACTCATGATTTCTTCATTGAGTATATAAGATGAATAAATAAAAAAGAAAATAATCCTAAACAATTTTTTCACTAATAAAATCTATATATTTAGTAAGTGCAATTTAATTCATTGTTTCATTAAAATTGCTTTACACTTAAATGAAGTAAACTATATAAAATTGAGAGTTTTGGGTAAATTAGTTTATTGTATAGAGTATCTTGTATATATTAAATGTTTTGGATGCTGTTCTTTGGCTACCATCAAGTTCCATCGGAATAGATAGTGGAATGGCATTAAAATATGAAACCCAACTGTAAATAACAAATAAATAATGCCTGACTAAAAGCTCCTGATGCCTTTTAAGACAGGACATTGATTCACAGTAGCTGGCAGAGTCATTATGTACCTCTCATGCCATTAAATATCTTCTTTACTAATTGTGACAAAAAGATTGCTCACACAACAACATTTCAATCTTTTAAATACACAATATTTTTGATTTCAATTCCCCTTTCCTTTTTTTAAGTTCATTCCCTCAAAAAGTAAAAAAAGCAATGATGGAGACAGCTTTAGTAAGCAAACAGCCCTTAGTTGGGATTTTTGCTCAAGACAGTAAAATCATTATGAAATTTGTTTGAAATTAAATTTCAATGTGGCAGAAGATTGAGTTGGCAAAGATTATATGTTTAAACAGCCTTATTTAGGATCTCCCTGTGTGATTTCAAAATGGCCTGTCTCACATGGTCTAGTTAAAGTGTCATGACTGATGGAGACCTCATTTCAGTTGTAGAAATGTTGACTGAACCAGGTTTTCTATGTCCTACCCCCACTATTCCTGAGTAAGAATAGCAAAATTATGTCAAAGTTAATTATTCCTTGGTCAGATAAAATAAAACCCAGAGTGGCTCAGTAGTTTTACATAATTTATTAACATATGCTTATAATGATGACAATGTGATATAAATATAAATAGGTTAACACATCTACTGCATATGAGTCCTTTCACTGTTTTGAGGAATATAAGTCCTTACACTTAATATATAGATTAGCTAACTAAGCAAAACAAACCCACACATTTACTTTAGCATTGGTTTTCAGTCTATCATGATCCTATAAGCCATTAGGAATTTCAAACCATAATAAGATCAGGGCAATCTGCTATAAACCCTAATTGGCTTGATAACTTTCAGGAGCCAAGATTCTGGGAAATTAAAATGTCCCCTGCTGGATTCTTCCACAGCTTCTAGATGGTGAGGAAAAAATACCAGTTGACCTACACCCATGAAGATTGTAAATAAGCATGCCCACTATTTCTCTTTCAGTCTTTTTATATCTTGAGTTCCTTTGTTTTCTGGAGTACTAATCTGGGTGGAGTTTCATCAATTTCAGTCTTTCTAAGAATTCAATTTTTCTAAGAATTCACCAATTAAATTTTTTTAGTTATTTCATTTTACTAATTATTTTTTTAATAAAAAAATATACATACATATCAATAATACTACTGAAAGTAATAATGCAACAGGCAGTGGTATTTAATAAAAGTAAATATTATAAGTCTATTTTTTTAATGTAGATGCATGTAATGTGCAAACTTTATTTGATACAAATTCTTCAAGACCATTTAGCATTTATTAACTAAATCAATGCTTCTGTAATTAGTTTTTAGTAAATGTAAAGTTTGCCACAAGAAGGTCATAAAACACTTAAGATCGTCATTTCATTGTTATGCTATCATTCTGCAATGAATTCATTAAGAGTAAAGCTTTATGAAAGTGTGTATATATGTATATATTGCAAAATGTTTAAAAAAACATTTTACATTATGCATGCACGCATACTTTTTTTTTATGTGTGTGTATTAATTTATAAAATTCAAGTTGTCATTGACATTTTATATAACAGCTTTCTTTCATTTCAAATGTTTCAGATTGGCACTTATTAATTCTGAGTTCATATAAAAAAATAAAAGTTAAATAAGAGAGAATCTTTAACCATTGAGCAAATGTTGAATATTCATATGATGATTTTTTTTTTCAAACAAAAAGTAAAAATAAAGAGGGGGGGGGGGAGATAAACAAACAAGCATTTAGTTAGTTTTAAAAATATATTTAAAATATTATAGACTACTATTCTATTTTATTGTTTTACTTATTAAGTAAATAATTTAAAAAATAAAAATTAATTAAAAATAAGTTGGGCAAATTTTTTTAAAACACTAGCAAATTATAATGAAAATTAAAACATATTAAATATTTTATGAGATCAAGATATTTTATGTTGATGTCTTTTTTTTTTTTAAAAAAACGTTCTAACTTTAATTTCTTTAAAAAAAAAAAAAAAGTAAGGCATTTAATTCATAAACAATCAATACACACTATGAAAAGGAATTTTGTTTTTATATGACTTAATATATTTTAGAAAAAACTAAACAATATTAATACTAATTTTATCTTATCATCTTATATATTACTTAGCATTGAAGAAATTTAAAAGCATTTCAGAGCTCTATAATTTTTGCAACTTTATTTTCATTCATACTGTAATAACTTGCAACCAGTATATCTGAAATGATCAGTCATGAATTCTTTTTTCTCCAATGATTACTTTTTAAATTCTATTATTATCTACTCTAGAAACAAAAAAAAAAAAAAACAACTCTGAAAATAAACACTAGCTTTGTCTTACACTCCTACCATTATTGATCATTTTATAATTGCATTATGTAATGTTTTCTCTGCAATAAGCCTAGATTATAATATGTCTTGATGTTTTTTTGTCTGTTTTTGTTTATAATATGGACGTCAATAAATAAAATATAAATGAAAAAATAAATATTATTTATAACAATATTTTAGTAAAATATAATAAGTGTTTGTTTATTATAATACTTTTCACAATCAAGTACCAAAATTTAGTATATGGTATTAAATAATATTTGTCTAAATCGCATGTTGTTATTAAATTAGTAATAAATTGAAAGTTTGCTAGTCTTTCACATGCACCTACTATTGTTTCTCAGACAGCCAATCAGGTGTTAAACAGCAGTCTGACAAGTGATCAGGCCTCGACACATGACAAAGATTTTGATAAGAAAAGGATGATACCACCCTTCTCTTTACTTAACTTTTTATATATATAAGCCAGTTTTAAGCATCTTGGCTTGAAAGCATGAATATATAAACATATACATTTATTACTCACTGAGTAATAAATTTATATGGTATTAACTATAATCTTCAGAAATAATTTACAAGTCAAATTATTTGCTTACATTCAAATGTCATAACAATCATCTTCTAAACTATAGCAAACTATAAGAATTATCATCATAATTAAAAATACAGAATAAAACTAAACCATACATCAAGATTCTAAATTAAAATCAACATCAGAATATGAATAAACTGCAGAAAAAATTATCATAGTGGCTAATCACTGATTTTAATTAATTCTTTATACTACTTATAAAATATCAAGAGGGATTTTATTGAACTCTATAGGTAATGTGTCAATCAATAAAAGACTTATAACCTGAATCTATAATCAAAATTGTACTACTATTTTATATTTATGTTCCTGATACTTACTATTAACCTAATAATGTTATTTAAATTGTAATTACTTTAATAATTTGCAATATCATCAATGACTTATGTGATCAAGGCAGCTGACAGTAAGTTAAAATCTCTTTTAAAAGATGTGTGTTTATTCTAAACTGGATTAATTTTTTATTTCAGTCTGAAACTGTACACTTTAAGTTCATGTGATGTAATGACAATGACCCTCAGGAAAGAAATGCAACTTTTAATGCTCAAGTTAACTTTCAAAACAACAACTTTAATCATATTATTTACAAGATATTATAATAAACATTTTAACTAACAAATTCTGTAAAATAATAATAGTAATAAAGTTATATATCAATATAATATAATAACACTATAAACAATTGAAAAATTTCCATTCTTTTTTTTTGTTCTTTTGGATATTTATAATAAAACAAAAAGTAATACCTTTTTATCTAATATGGTGCTATTGTGATATTTACCGTTACATATTTTTATTTTTCCTTTTTTATATATATCACAAATCAGGTATTTCTCTTAGATCATCATTCTTCCTCTTCTTTTTTACAATTATCAACCATTATAAGTTAGGCTTTAAATTATAAAGACAAAATGGAAAATATTAATTATTACATTCTTGCTACAATACAATAATCTTATTATAATATGGTGAAATGTCACTTTTTGTTTATTTTAGATTCCTTGATATTCTTCCTTTGATCTTTATTTATTTATAAAAAAATATTACTTTAATAATTATAAAATCATCAATTAGTTTTCAATCTCAAACTCCTTCTTCCTAAAGTTTTATTCTCAATCTATATACTAAAATACAATCAATAAGAATTTTATACTGTGTACTATTAAATATGAACCCTTATATCTTCCTGCAATAATTTTCATCCACAATTTATGAGATTCAGCTAAATGTTAATAGACAACCCTTTGGTTTATCTTAAAATACGATACTTACATTTGCTTTAGCTAACAACTTAATTAATATCTTCATATTTCTAACTTATATTTGTTTACTATCTTTCTTATAACTATTTGCTTATAAAAATGACAAAATAAAATTACTTGTAATTCTGTATAACTACATAAGATCAAATTTAAAATATCATCGTTTCTCCTTTTCAATATTGTATATTTAAACACAAACTTGTCCCCTCTTCATAACATACATATTGTTAACTACTTTTATGATATATTTCTTTAACTCATTAATTATATCTATTTACTTTAATTATCTAACAATATTTGATAAAAACAAAACTTTTAAAATAATTGATGATATAGATAACCAAATTAAATCAATTATTAATTTCATTATCTATTGATCTATTCCCCTCCTCCCTATTGTAATAACAAGTATGTTAAAGTATAGAATTAATATACCTACAAATATCATATTGCAAGTTTTTTTCTCTTTAAAATCCAAGTTCCTACAAAAAATTAACTTTTACTCCATTTGTTCCCCTCCGAAGATTATTACAATTATAAAAATTCATATGACATTGTGTTATTGACAATGTAGCAGTTTTTTATTTTTTCTTTAATAATTAAAGATTATCTATGACTTGCCTTACCCATTTGATTTAAATGCTCCCTGCACTAGTAATAATTCAGCCTTCAACTGATTCATTGCTTATTTTGGTTAATATTATTAAGAAAAGGCATTTCCCTTTTTTTTTTCAAAAGTAGAATAATATACTTTATATTTTTCAATGCACTAATGTTTATTTCATCTTTTCATCAACAATTCATTCCACATGCATATTTATTCTTTATTAAATATTTTCTGAGATGGTTTTACTTTTTTACACTTGTTTTATACATTTTCTCAATTCCAGATGATAGATAATGCATTCATTCATGTTAGCAGACCACTATTATTCTATACACATATAAATATAATCTTCATTTAACATATATATCACTCAGTATAATTTTTTTCTCTACATAAAAGTAATATTAAAACTAGTATTGGTAAGTATCAATCATTTCTTCAATTAAAATTTTATTCAAACATACTTTTAAGATTTATCTTTGAATACAATGTATGTCTTTCCTTTCAAATCTAGTTCTGTTATTATCTATTATTACTTTAGTCCTAGATAATTTAAAAATGCTTACTTAAGTTTGTCAGAAATAATTTTCATTTTATTTATCCCTGGGTGATAACCTGATCTTGTCCAGTTATTTTGACTCATATGACACATGAATACTTCAACCAGTTTAGCAATTAAATCCAGTGTAAATATGGTATTTCCAAAGTTTTCCTTTAATGAGTTTCTTCTTTGTCACAATTTGGGATAAACATACAATTTTTTCTCTTCATTTTATATTATTTTCTCCATATAGTGATTTCAATAAATTTTCTAAGAATCATTATTTGTTGGGTTGCCCATAGAGACCAATTTTATGCATTTTAATGAAGCTTTATAACCTATATCATTTAAATTATTATATATACAAAATTCATTACTTCCTTTTTTTTTTTTCAAATAACAGTAATATTTAAGTAATCTTTTTTTTTTTGCAAACTTTTAGGATTAAAAAAAAGAAAACAAAATAACTTATTTGTTTCTCAATTCTGTGTTCTTTTTTTTTTTTCAATTTAATATTCCCTCAATTTTTGTTAAGGATTGTTTGCAGACTGGTTATTGGTTGATTTTTCCCACTTCTTTGATTCTGTATTTAATGAGTTGTTAGCATTTTATTTATATTTACAACAAATATTTTCGGTTTTAAAATATTTCTCAATAAAAATAATACCTTTTAGAAACTGAATAAAATACAATTTACTTTTTTGATTTAGATCATTTTGGTTTTATTTTTATATAAATAAACTTTGATATTACTTTTATGATTTTTACTTATGAAATTTGTAGAATAAATCTTAGTTATTTATTTTTAAAAATAATTAAAGATTTAACTAGAAATAATAATTGCTTTTATATTTTGAGATGCACACAGACAATAATTATCTATTTATATAAGACATTTTTGTTTAGAAGATTAGATTTGAATTTTACTATAATTTTAAATGCTATCAACCATGTAGTCATTTGTAACTATAGTAAACTTACTGTTTATCATTTTATCTTTTTTGTACATTTGTAACCAACTATTTTATCCAGCATTTATATCCTTTACATGACTTCAAATTGATTAAAGCTAAGTTCAAAACCTATGATAACTAAAATGACAGTTATTTTTCCTAGCTTAATAAGTACCTACTTTTTGGTTTCATAAAATTTAAAATTATACATTCAAAATGTTATTTCTATTTTTTTTTTTTTTTGATGGGATATACCAATAAAAGGAGCACAATATATATATATACACTAATATTATTAATTAAATATTATATAACAATACACATCAACAAAAACATTTAAAAAACTAGAATGCTGCACGGTATACTTTTAAATGTATATGTGTTTAATATATAGTATATGTATATTTTTCTTAATTTTATATTCACTTTAATAAAAACATAATTTATTTAAAGTTATATAGACATCAATATAAATAATTAACAAAAAAAAAGCCAACAATGCTGAACAACATATGCTTTTAAGACTCATATGTTATATATACAATATAGAGATTTTAATATTTTAAAATTACATATAGTTTTTAAAATTCCAACAAAAACAAAAGTATATCTTTTAATATTATTTTATTGTGGTTTAAATTGATGATTATAATAAAATACAGAGGACATAAACCTAAGTGCTTTTAAATTGGTCAATTTTAAACACATGCTTGTATAGTTAAAACTATATTCAGCCATTTTCATACAATCTTTGTAATTATAGGTCTAATCTGTTTGCAATGTAAATTAGAAACTAAAAACTTCATTACTTAATATATTCTTACTTTTTATTAATTTAATATTTTACTGAAATGTATAGTTGTGAATCAGTGTTTTTGAAACAGCTGTTTTTTCTGTATTTTTTTGCTTACATAATTCTGTGTTCTAAATATAGAAGCACGAATGATTACTTTACATATCACAATTAACATAGTTACATTTATATGATCCAAAGCAATATCAAGTAAGCAGTTCAAATAATATTTCAATTTTATCACCTACATATTTTTACAGCTGCTGTTGGACATCATTTGATTATTGATTGTGAAGAGAATTTAATATTATAATATTTAAATAAGCATTTATTTTATATAGCGCTATGTTTATAATTGTAATGCATTTAAAATCAGCCTGTCAAGCTATTGTGCATGCACTTTTTAGAGTGTTAATAATAAATGAATACTTTCATTCCCAACACGAGATATATAATATTTAAAATAATTCAGTTGAAATAGTATCAACTTTCCTTAAATAAGAGTTAAAAACAAACTAAAAATGAATAGTTTGCCCACTCATCAGTTGCAAAATATCACACATAAAAAAATAGTAAAATTGATTATAATCCTGTTTACTGTTAAAAACATTTTTATTAATTTAACATGTAATGGGACTCATACTTGATAATTCATATTTTAGTGCAATCTTTGATCACTTTGAACCTAGCTTTTGGCCTACAGACATATAATGAAAGTTTCTGGAGATTTTTAAAAAGTACTGGATTATTCAAAAATTAACTAGAAACACGTTATATGACTTATATCAGAATAAATTTTAATTCAGATATTTCTGATAATTTATTTGACTTGATTTAACTTAGTATGAGTTAAAATGCACTACACAACTGAAAATATTAATAAATCTTTAAAAACAACATTTACAATCAAAATTTTGATCTTAATGGATAATTTTCTAAGATAGAATTAATACATCAACATTTTAGAAAAATATATTCATCATTTATTTTAGAGTAAACACATGAAAACATAAATTCATCAATTTGTACTGACTACACAATGATTGTTCACAGACAGCACAAAGACTATTAAAAATTGGTTCAAACAAGATTTTTAATATGATCCTCTTTTATCTTAATGTCATCTATAAATCTAAAATTCTTATTGTTTATATAAACTTGGCAAAAATAGATCCTGTGAATTACTAAAGAAAATTCTAATGAATTAGTATGGGTGAATTGTGAAGAGATTATAAGATAAAAACGGTCCTATTCAATCCTTCATATATTAATTTTAAAGACCAGAAAATATTTTATAGTAGTAATCTTATTTAATATAGGTATATAAATAAATTAGGTAGTTGATAAAGATAAATTTTATTTCATACAACAAACAGCCCAGGACAGAATATAATAAAAATGAGTTAATTGATTCATAATAAATAATATGACTAAGAAAAAATGAAACCTTATTATGATGGCATTTGTATAAATGTAGAACCAAAATAATAAAATTGTTTAATATTCAAGATAAAAATATCATACTCATATTATTTTTTAACCTTGAAACCAATTTATTTTTTATATTGATATGCTGTGGTGATTGAATAAAGAATATAGTTATTTATGTAGTTTTCATACAATCTTTTTGATGGTTATTATTATTTTTAATGCAATTATCTCATATTTAGTCATATATGATTGCTAAAATTCTATTTTATAAATAACATTGTTCAATATTGTTATATGAATTAAGTTTGAAAAGAATTCCAGTTTTGATTTTCCTCAAGCCTGAAATCCACAATATTAAGGATATAAAAAAAATTAATACATGCATTTGAATAGAATATCCTTAAATCTAATACTGATACAAAAGGGCATCTATCACATATAAGGTACAAAAAATAATTGTATTAATATAATGGATTATCATATCTTACAATTAAATGGATACAGAAAAGCAATATTTGATCAAGATAAATATTAAATTGCTACACCATATGCTTTTTTGACACTGATGTCAAGATCTCATTACAGTTTACAATGTAACGTTAAAATTGAGATACTATTATAATTTATAATGAGTTGGAAAACAACCAGTGATGATGATTACATATCATTTTGTCATAAATATTCTTTCCTAATTATTTTATTTGCTTTTGATCAGAAAACTTTATACACACCTAAACATACATACATACATACATACATACATACATACATACATACATACATACATATATATATATGTAAAATAAATAAAATATCCGTTAATTAAAAACAATATTGTAATTATAATTGAAATAATATTTTTAATGGTTTACAAACAATCTTTAAATCCGCAGAAGTACTTTCGGTTACTTTCTAACCTGCCTCAACTGCAGAAAGTAACCGAAAGTACTTCTGCGGATTTAAAGATTGTTTGTAAATCGTTAAAAATATTATTTCAATTATAATTATATATATATAATCAAATATTGCTTCTCATCACTCATTCTATTTTAGACTAAAACATGTATCAGTGATAATAGTTTTGAGTTTTTCCTCTGAGTCCTGAGGTTCATCCATAGTGATATATTGAAAAAATATTTCCACTTCATTTACTAAAAGAAGGCAACAAGTACTTTTACATATCTGGGCAAAGTTGTCTATTATTTTTATTAGAAAAAAACTATAAGTGTTAATTGCCTTTATTTTACAGAGAATTTATCTAAAAATTATGACATTTAAATGAGAATCAAATTGTTGATGCTTTTTGTTTATACAACTCATTTCTTGAGTGTATCTATTGAGAAATTTGGGATAACTCATATGAAAAATGTAAATGTGATTGATTATCATAATAACTAAAAAATTAACTTTATTTAATTTAAACTTTTTTTTTCAAAATGTTCAAGTTGTAAGTTAATGGCATCTAATATTTTTCATTAATAATGATATTGGCCAAGATTGTATTCCAATTAATCCATTCATAGTAATATTAATCTACATTCTAGTTCATCTTTTAAGCATCAGCAATCATCTTCTACTCTATTAAACTAATAACCTTTTATAGCTTCTTTATTAAGATTGGTTTTGAACAATATAACATTAAGATATATAATTCTTTTATACATCTATCTTATCTCATTTCTTCAAAAAAGTATAATATCCGATATTATATCTGAAATTATTAAAAATTTCTTCTTTTATTATTAATAATTTATTTATTTTCATATTGGGAGTAAGTATCTTGTTTACTTTTTACTTCAAAATTCCACACAAAATTAAGTACTTTTGTCAATAAAAACCATCTATTTCTTTCTTCAGCTATTACTATTCTGTTACTAATCTATACTATTATTATTATTTATAAAAGTTATTATTCTATTACTATTTATTATTATTATATATTATATATATATATATATATATAAAATTTTTTTTTATATATTATTATTATTATTTATAAAAGGCCTTTTTAAATTTGATTTGATAAGTTTATCTTTTTTAAAAAAATAAATAATACAAAAACTCTGTCAGATAATGAAAATTATTGTTCAAATATAAAGTGTGATAAACAGAATAGCTAAAATTCAAAAAACATTAATTTTATGATTGTTTTTTGAATTTTAGCTACTCTGTTTATCACACTTTATATGTGAAGAATAATTTCTTTTTTAAAAAGTAATTTTCTTACTTTACAAAATTTTTATCCTCCTATTATTCAATATAATGTTTTTATCCATTGGTCTTTTTTTTTAAATGATATGTCATAATTTATTTATTTTTGGTATTTACAATTTTTTACATAACATATTGATTTTTTGTGGGAAATGCTTCAAATTTAGTTTAAAAAAATCTAATGATTCAATTTTTTTTATGGCTGTCAATGTAGAACGATTTTTGAAAATAATCAGGGTGTACACCTATTTTATAATAATTATCTCTCAAATTTTTATTTTGACTCTTTTTTTTTTGTCTATGCAGTTCTCTCTGTTACACACTTTTATTCTTAATTAACTTTAAATGTGGAATCTGAAAAAAAATCTAAAAATTTAAAATACACATGCCCCATTTTTTACATCATTCTTATTTATTTTTTCACATCATCCTCTATTTGATTCATTAAAAAAACTACTATAATATAACATTATAGTATTTGATATTATCTTGTAAAGATTCTTATTAAGATTTATTTTTACTGGTTTAAGAATGTACACTGTCATTAAAAGAATTTGCTAGAGTTTATTATTATAAATATTTTTTTAAAATTTTCTTTAGGCATGTACAATTAAGTCATGATTAAAAGTGGTGATGTCTATTTTGTTCAATTTTTCAGTATTAAAATTGACTTTTATTTTTCTTTAGACTTTTCTTTCTTTGTCTAAGTAGGACAATAATCTGATACCTTAAACTTTTTAGTCAGGAGCACACACTTATAAAAATCAAAACATGAAAACATAATGTTATTAGTTATAGGAATATGTTGATGTAGAAGGAAACGAATGAAGTTAATCATTGACTGTCTTCTATTCATATTAAAAGTAATAATTATGCATTATAGTATATATGAATTAAAGTATTGAGTATTTAAAGATTATTCAGTGGCTTTATTTCTTTTCAATTACTTTGCCAAAAATGTAATAATCTTTCAAATGTCCATTCTATTTTTAATCATTTTTATAATTAAACTTGATAAATATTGCACATTGCATGATTCAAAGATTTTTGCTATGCCAGTTTAAAATAAAAAGTTGAGTTTGTAAATCATTCAAACTATATCCAAAGCAAAATGGAATTAGGAAACAGAATAGGATGATCAAGCAATGATGTCTTTTAACACAATTTATTGCAACATTCTCAATCTTTTAACTTTGTTCTTTAATTTGCATTGAGTTAATCTATGCAAAATATTTTTTTCTCTAACAATGTTAATTCTAGATATTATAATAATTAAGAGGATATAAACAAAAAATATATAATTAAATTGGATTTTATTTCTAGGAATGCAGTTACTATTTTGCCAGTGGATAAGAGTGGGCATCATTACAGCTTTTGAGATTATTAGAGTTAACTACTTTACTCTTCAGATTCATTCATTTCACCTTATTATCATCTTCCATTTAGGCAATGCTAGATTTGAAGTAGAACTTGGAATTCAAGACCATAGGTTCAAATCTCTTCCTCTTGTTAACTTTCATGAATCTAGTATAAATGTAATATCCTACTATATTTTCTCTCCTTCAGTAATAGTTTATATTTGTCCTGAAGTATATATTCCCTTTCATAAACTATTATCATACATATTAAAACCATTAGGTGAGAACTCACACAAATCTACTCTACTTTTTAGACATTAAACAAATAAACCAAAATATTAATCAATATTCAATAGAATTTATACAATAAAAAATATTTACAAAATATACACAAATTAAGAATAAAAAATGCAGTTACAATAATATCCAAATTCATGCTTAAAATAATTTCTTCATTAAATATAGTTCAGCACAAAATGCATCTTGGGGGTTATTTGTATTTTACTGTATTATTCATATGATTTCAAAAAAAAATGTGTGGGTGTATGGAGATTATTTTATATGTTTTTTTTTTCTATTTTATCAAATCTAAAATGAAATAAATTTGTTTATCAATCATTTATTTATTAACTTTTGTTTTTTAATATCATTATTGTCTTGTGCATGACAAACTAATAATATAAAATAATTTGCATTTTGAATTTAAGACATGAAATAGTGTATATTCAATTTGATTTATTTGAACAAGTGCTTTGCTAAAAAAATTATTTTTAAATAAGAAAACCAACAATAAATTTGTACAAAATAAATAAATAAAAGATATTTCTGTATGTAACACATACTAAACCTTTTCAGCAATCCATTCTTATGTTTGAATACCAGTGAAGATTTTTATATAAATGTCTGATATTGACAATAGCTAGTTCAAATGAGAGGTAAGTAATTTCTTTTATTCACTATTATTTTATTAACGTATGACTTTGTTACATTTTAACATAGTTATTGTGATACAAATTCTAGAATATGCGAGGTTATCATGTTTACTTATCTTTTTACATACAATTTAGAATAAACATACACACATCTAATGTTCACATTTTAGAAGTTTTTTGGAGGTTAATAAAAATATAAATCTTTAACTCTATATAAAATTTAGTATAATGGGTCTTTAAATATATATATTTTATTTACTAATTTTAATTCATACATACAATTATCATAAATTACTTAGTGATTAAGTTTTAAATTATAGTTAAACTTTCTTTTTCGAACATTTATTTTAAATTAAGGATGTTTTTTTATTAATAATTAATTATTTGTTCATACATTAAGTTCTAAATCTATTTGCAATCAATGTGGAGAAATTATAACTGAGGCTTACATTCTGAAAAATAATACAGTAAACATATTCAAATTCAGCATTCACTTTACCAAAAACAGATTTTTTTTACATGCCTAGTATTAGAGTAAAACAATTGATATTGTATATCCATAAGTCTGGTTATTTTGTGCCCAAATTACCATTATTTCTTATTGATTTGTTATTCAGTGAAAGGCATGATAATCAATTTAGTAACTTTGAATTCCATTTATATTTATATATTGACAATATCACATCCAGGATATCCTTAACTATTAAAACATTGCATGCTCATACTTCAGAGATTTATAATATAATTAGGGAATTCAATCATCCTAGCCCAAAGAATGATCCAATACATAATCAGTAAATTCTTTTAAACTTAAAATATATGTAGAGACAATAATTAAAGAGAAAAAAATCATGTTCATATTACAAATGCTGTGAATTCTTTTTTAAAATGTACTCATACTGCTTGATCATATCTAAATAGATATTAAAACTGCAAGACTAAAACACACTGCTTCCTGGTAAATAAAACAACTTTAATTAGTATTTTTTTTTATCAATTGGTTTAAAGATTAATTAAAATAACTTGATCAATTAATTTTTTTCATTATTAATATAAAAATTTATACATAAATATGCACAAATTCAGAATTATTAATTGTGTTTTCAATTTTTTATTTTTTTAAGTTTCCATTAAATTAATTTAATATATTGGTTTATTACATTTTAGTTTTGTTTTTGTTTTTAATTTTAAGAATGCTATTTTATTTTTTATTTTCTAAATTAATTTTAAAACTAATTTTCAAATTATACATTTTGCAATCTGTATTTTCTTTATTAAACATGAGCAAACAAAAATAAATAAACAAGCCATTGAATTACAATGGTGTATTGAACTACACTATATCTAATTATATAATTTCAATTTAATGTTATTGAAACAAAAATGTAAACAAATAAACAAAAATGTAAATAAACTAACAAAAACTTTTAAAATTCATAAATTTTATTTTATTCAGCAGTAATATTTTTTTCTTCTGAGGACCACACATAATCATGGTTTTTTTTTTAAAAAAAAATTTGTTAATAAATTTTCCAATAATCCAGTATCCATTTTTCTGTCTCTGAATAATTAGAAAGTTAGGTTAAAGATAAGATGACCATTCTTATCTTTATAAAGTCATAATCTTGCATCTAGATTTGGTGAGGTCCCTCTAGTGTTAAAATATATTCAGAAGAGTGAAGTACCAAAGGTTAAATCCTTTTGTAAATATTTACATATACAATTATATATATATTAATATGAAAAACAATACAGCAGAAAACAAAACAATAAAATTTATTTAGTTTATGTTGAAAGCACACATATTTTATTCCTTTTATTATTAGTTTTTACTTATTTCCCCATCTATTTATTACTAATTGTAATCCTTAACTAAATATTGTGCCACTATGAAATAACACTGTGTCTGCAATTTTCCCAAATCTCTAAAACTACAATGACCAGTATGAGGGATAGAGATACCATTATTAGGTAGTAAGGGAGTATATATATTTTGTCAGGTTTTTTTTTTTTGCCGATGAAAGAAGAGAAGATATGAAAGTTATTCTGAGGACATGTGCAAGGTTGGGTAACGAGTTGGGGATTAAATTTAGAGATGAAAAATCAAATATAATGATGGTTAATACTGAGGAAAGAGAAGATGTAGAATTTTTATTGGGAGATATTAAGTTAAGAGTAGTGAATAGATATAGTTATTTGGGAATTATTTTAAGTAATCAGAAAAATTATTTGGCTGAATGGAAAAAAAAATTGATAAATTAAGCAAATAAAAGAAAGGGATTGTTAAAGAAATTAACAGTGTTTTTATATAATTATATGGAAGGGAGTTGCAGTAGCAGGGTTAATATATGGTAACGGTGAATTATGTGTTAGTAAAGTTGTATTAAATTACTTAGAAAAAGTTCACAGGAAAGTAGGAAGACATGCACTGGATGCAGATATATGGACACCAAGGGAGGCAATTCAAGGAAAAATGGGATGATCAAGTTTTCATATGAGAGATGCAAAAAGTAAAATGAAAATGTTTGTTAGATTGCAGTTTATGGATAATAAAATAACCAAAATAGTATTTAATTGGGTTATGAGTAAAGGGTGGGTAACAAGATGGGTGAGAAAGGTAATGTGGTATGCAGAAGTTTTGGATAAAGAATTTATATCTATATACTTGTACAAAAGGTGGGATGATTGTGTTAGGAGGATTGTTGAGTGCTATAGTGGTAAGGAATGTAATAAAAGAATAGATTTATTAATAAAAAATAGGGAGTTAGAGAGATGGAGAACTAGTATGGAGAGTAAAGAGAGTTTAAATATCTATAGAAATAAACAGAATATTAGGTGCAAGTTAATATATGATAATACTAAGAAAAGTAGGTTATTGTTTAAGGCTCGAATGGGATCTTTAGCAACAAGAGAATATACATGTAAGTGGAAAAATATGGGTGATTTATTTGGTAAATTATGTAAGGAAGGAATAGAAAAATATTAGGCATCTGTTAATTGAATGTAAATGCTTGAAACAGAAAGGGCACATATAATGAAGTTATGGAAGAATAAATATGGAAAAAGTGATTATACAGAAAGTGGATTGTTGGTTTTTATGCTGGGTTTCGGAAAAGATAAAGTGGATTTAGATATAAAGGCCATAGAGTTGACAAAGATTATATTGTGGAAATGGGATGGAGCAGAATAGGGGAAAACTTAGACTGGGGAATGGAAAATAAAGTGGCTAACAGGTTTCTCTGAGCACAATTGTTGAGAGTTTCTTGACTCCATTTAAGGAGAAGCTACAGTACATCACATCATATCACTATATCAAGAAGAAACTTAAACAATCATAGTGATAATTTATTTACATACAGTGGTCATTTAATAGATTTTAAAATGTAATTTTATGCAGATTTTAATTATAGCAAATGGACATTTAATTATTTTAAACTAATAAGTTAGATTAAAACACAGAGACACTTGAATAAAGGTTAGATAATTATTATATTCTTTTCTCTTATTGATAACTTTCATATTTAATTTTTTTTTTTTAGCATCCCAAACTGACTTGATCTATTATAAGCCAAAATACAAGGTAAATTTAAACTCAATCTTTATCTTTTTTAAATGTGGTCTAAAAATTTAATTATATTATTTTCCTGAGAGAACATGTGCCATCACAAATCCTACAGATGACAGCAACCCAAATTGATTATGGAAACCCTCTTAAAATAGGTGTGAAACTATAGGATGGCTTACTACAAGAGTGTGCAGTTATGGCACAATATTCAAACTCTCAGTTAAATAATTAATTCAAACCCTTAGGAGACAGCGCATGTCTGCTGTTTGCTTGCAGCCATTAAACATCTCTATTTTGAACACCAGATTCTGACATAAGGTTCTTGTGTATCTTTTACCCCCCCTCCCTATTTTGACTTGCTAAATTGAGCAGTTAACATTCATTCTTGTATGCTTATTTTGAATATAATAACTGAAGGAAAATTATATAGGAAAAAACAAAATTCTTCCAATTAATTTTGAGGTTTTCCAATTTTTTTTCACTGAATTTAATTTTCATGCTATTTCATACTTCTACACATTTTTTCTAATAACAATTTCAGATATTTTACAATGCTTGCATAAAATACTGTATCATCCCAAAAAAAATGGAAGAACTGCAATATTATTATTTATTTATTTATTTTAATTTTTGAAGTGAGATACATTTATGACATATTGTCAAACTATTTAAATTAACAATTTTTATAAGAAACAGTAATGGATGTAGATATTATTTGTAGGTTGTAATTATAATAATATGAACAATGAAATAAATAATTGAATCTTAAAATGTACTTGTATGCAAATTTTAAATGATAAAAAATAATCATGATACCTGAAATTCTGTTGTATATAAGTTTATACAAATAAATACAAATTTTTTACACTAATAAATTTAATATATATATATATAATATAGGGAATTTAAACACAGACTTTCAAGCTCCCTTCAGCTATCCACTCCATCTCATACAACCGATACACATGAGCACACACATGTGAAAAAGATGAATGATTTATATAAAGAACTGAATGGTGATTTAAAAAGTCCTGTGACATTCAACAATCAGATGAAATAGAGTTGAACTTCAATTCAGAGACCATAAGACTGTTGAATTCATCACACTGCCTTTCCATCAATCTCTACAGTGCAATAAACTCACTGGAAACATTTGGGTAAATAAATTGACAACAATCGTAAATTTATATATATATATATATTAAATTTCATTTATTAATAAATACAAAACTACAGTTAAAGAACATTAAAAGCGCCAGTGATAAATACATAAAAATAATACATTTTTATAAAATTTTATTAATTTTCATTTGTAAGATGTGTTTTAGTCAGTAATCATAAAAGGGTTAATCAAATTATATGCCTGTTTACAAAATGTTTTTGAAAATATGATAGAGACTGCTGCATTTTAATTTAAAATTCACAATCAGCTTAAATTAATATTAAATGGTATTTTTTATACAACACTCTTTTTTAAAATTAAATCAAAACATGTATAAGTATTATTTTACTATTTTTCAAATAATGAATAAACACACTCCTCTTTTCAGAATAGTAAAAATGAAAAATTGAACTAAAATTGTTATTTAGTATTTCAATAGAAACGGATTCTATAGAAAACCATCTGTTTTTACTTAATAAAGATTTTTGATAAGAGAAAGAAAAAGCATTATATATTTTTTTAAAAAAGGCAATTGTAAATATCTTTTCTAAGAATCTGTTAATATACACATAATAATCATCAAAGAGTATTTTTGCCTTAAATTGTTATTCTATTTTTATAGAAAAAAATATTTAAGAATATAAATAATTATTGCATCTCAATTATATCGTACTCATTAAAATATATGATTTAACTATAAATTTGAGATATTAGCGCAAATTATGTTCATAGGATGATCCAAAGATATTCAAGAATTATGACATGGTTAGATACCTAATTAACTCAACCTGCCTTTAGAAAGAAAACTTAACATATAATAAATTATTAGTTGAAATTGTAAAATAATAACTTTCTAAAGTTAAAAAATAAAAAAATAAAATAGTAAACGTCTACAATACTTCCATAAAATAATTTATCTGCAAAAAAGATATTTGTGTTCCTTTGAATTGCATTTTAAATTTGGGTACAAACTGCAAAAGGTTTAGCTAGTTAATGATTTTTTTAAAATGTTACAATTTTTTCCTAGATAAAGCAACTCATTGCCACATTAGCATCCAATTTTTAGTTAATAAATAGGTATTTTGAAATCTCTTCAAAATATGATTTTCGGTCATCATAGTTTAAATTTATATTTAATCTTTTTCACAAAACTTCAACAAAGGCTTATTTAAATTGGTGGTTTAAGCTAACAGTAAATATAATTTGCGACTTATTTTTGTGAAACAAAGATACTATGTAAACTAATTTTAAAACTGTGTTACACTTAAAAGAATTTCCTGAAAAAGTCTTCCCAATGTAATGTGTCCTGATTTATATACTCAAGACAGTTTTTATGTATAGTGCAAATTTGTTTTTGATAGTAAAAAAAAGTAGCATATTTTTGATTCTCCATTAAAATTGGCAGTGAATTTTTAAAATACCTAAGATATTTATTTTTATTGCACAATTTTAAAAACATAGACTGCATCTAGTTTATGGAGTGCAAATTTATATGATTTATATATTCAACATAATTATCTACATACATTATCTAATGATATGACAGTCATTAGATTTAATTTATGGCAAAGATGCTGGAAGTGACAGATATAAAAATTTTGCTATTACATGAATGATTTACTGGTGACTCTTTATATATTTTTAAGTCATTCTTTTTTTTATTATTAAAATATGTATGAGTGATGTATTACATGAAAGAAATTAACATGAGTTTTATATTTGTCAGCCAGCATATTGAAGATAACTCATGCTTTGAATTCCTGGATTCTTTCCATCTCTAATTGAATGTGTATTCATTGTACATTCCACACCACATAATGCTAGTAAACAGAAACAAGCAATGGCAGTGTATTATAGTTATATATGTGCACTTTATTTCATTTTTGTTATATGTGATTTTTTGAAATGGATTAAAAATGCATTTTATATTTGAATAAATTTGGTAAAGTTCTGATTAATAAAGCTAGTAAAAATAAAATATAAAATTATTAGAATCAAACAGCAGAGAGTTCCAAAGTTATTAGAGTGAAGATTATCACATGATTAACAAAGGAAATAAAGTAGTGTGTGTTTTATTTTCTAGAATAGTTATCATCTGTAAAAGTGGCAGTATGATATAAATAATAAATCATATTTTGAGAAAAATAATAATTTTCACTACAGATATTATTTAAATATCTATAGCTTGAAAGGAATAAATTCATTTATTCATTAACAACAATCATTTAAATATAACTGCTGCTAGATTTTTTTTCCTTAAACAAGGGAAGCCTAGATGAAAAAAGCATGGTTAAAAAAATGTGCCAGTTCTCTTTGAAGATTTTGAAAATAAGAAAAAAATATCTTGAAAATTGTTCAAAATGTAACTCATTATCAAAAAAAGATATAAAATCTTTTAGTTTAATTTTTTTTTCTTAGAAAAAGTACTGACATAACTGGAACAACTGGTGTTGTCATTTTTATTTGTTATTATATTATATTTTTAATTGTTATTATATTGGGAATAATAGCAAAAAAATGATCAGTCTAATAACATTAGTAAAAAGTAACAGAAGAAATAGATATTTGCAATGCAGTTGTAAACCTATTTCCTAAAAAAAATAGATCTTTCTAAAATTGTATTAATAATTACTGATAATGCTTGCAATATGCTGGAGAAAAACAGCTTTATCAATTTATTTATTGAATATGTTGGATATTTGGTTTGAATTTTTATTGCATTATATATTGAGAGATTCTGTGCATATTTGGTTTATATTTGTATGTGTTTTAAATAAATAAAAAAACTATTTAAAATTATTAAATGATGCAAACTCAGTATAGATGACATATTTATATACAACAATCAATCAATAGTATTTTGTTCTTTTGGCAGGTCCATAGAGTAATGACATCATCAGTTCAACCTTTTCCAACTCCATTCTCTTCATTACTCAGCTTTTCAATTCCATATAATTTTTCCCATACCTTATATCATCCAACAATGTCAATCTTTTTGGCCTTTCTTTTTGCTTTCACTCACCATTACCTCCAAAACATTTTTCACTAAACTATGTCTAATTCAGTTTCTCTTTCTAATTTCCTAAGTCAATATTTTTTCTTTACTTATTTTTTTAAAAATATCATTTATTTCTTCTCCATATTGACATTTCAAAAGCTTCCAATATACTAATTTTATAATTTATTGTTCATGTTCCACAACTACATAATAGTTCCCACATAGCACTTAATTAATCTTTTTCTTAATTCTCTCTT
Organism: Epiperipatus broadwayi; assembly: GCA_028023455.1. Taxonomy (NCBI): domain Eukaryota; kingdom Metazoa; phylum Onychophora; class Udeonychophora; order Euonychophora; family Peripatidae; genus Epiperipatus; species Epiperipatus broadwayi. The sequence goes on from JAQFVV010000651.1 coordinate 85,784, forward strand.
CAAAGTTCCACCAAAAATTTTTTTTCTCTTAATAAATTTCTTTGCCAATGCTATTCTTCTTTTAACTTCACCTTTATTTTTTTCCTCCTTACTCAACAAACTCACCAAATATCTAAACCCCTTTTACCTGTTGAACTATTTATTATGGATTTCAATATTCAGTCTTTTTTTATTCTTCTGTATTTATAAACATTTAGAATTCTCAACATTAATCTTCATTCCATTTTTATACATCCTTCCTCCAATTTATTCAACATATTCTGAAGATACTTTTCATCCTCAGTTATAAGACCTATATAATCTGCAAATTTTATACATTTTATTATTATACTTCCAACATTTGCTCATCCATAGTCTAAATAATTATTTAATATGTCTTCTAAGTAAATATTAAAAAGAACAGATGACATATTGCAATCCTTGACTAACTCCCTTTTTTATATTCACTCCATCAGACTCATTATTCTCCAGTCTAATTCTTATCCTTTGTCCATTTTACATATTCCAACTCAATTTTCTTTTTTTCTGAAATACTCATTTGTTTTTTAAAATGGTCAAAAGTTTACTCTAAATTACTATCAATTTTTTTTTCCAAATCTACAAGACACATACTAATTCTTTTATCTTTTACAATATATATTTCTGCAATTGTTCTAACAATGCAAATAACATCTCTTGTATTTTTCCCTCTCTGAAAATGGAATTGTTCTCCAATATAATACTCTACCTTACCATAAATTATTTGAGTTAAAATCATCAATAAAACTTCAAAAGCATGAGATAACAAACTTATTGTCCAGTACTTTTCACAGTAACAGTTTTCTTCTTATTAAGAATTATAATCATTATAGTTCTTTAAAAATCTTCAGGTCAAAGTCCACTGTAATATATCAAATTCCTACTATTTCCTACATAGTAAAATCTCTCATTTCTTTTCAAAAATTTTATAGGTGTTGCAGCCTTACTATTTTTCATTTGTACAATCGACTTTATTATTTCATCTGGAAATGGGTCTATCATATAACAATTTTCTTTTCTAAAGAGTCACTAAAATATTTTTTCCAATTTTTTAATATATCATTGTTATCAGTTAATCTCTTTGCATTATTATTCACAGTACATGCTAACCATGTCTTTTCTTCCAAGTGGCATTTTTAATTCTATCAAATACTAGATCATATATTTTTATCTGTTAAAGCAATTTTGTCTCTCTACATTCTTGTTCAACCATTTTTCATTTGCTACATCTATTCTATTCTTATCTCATTATAAATTTTTCCTATATGCACATTGCCCTACCTCCATATTGACATTCTTTTATCTCTGTACTTCCATCTTTTCCATCATACTTTCATTATCTAAGGTTTTTAGCTTCCTTTAACCAAGTAGGGTCTGTTTCATTTTTTGCTATTTTAGTAATCCTTCTTTAGTCTTACACCAACACTTATCAGAACTATTAATATATTCCTCATCTTTATCAACGCTTTTTATTGCATTTTCAAATATTAAACCACATTTTTCTTTTTTCATTTCTCTTAATTTATCTAAGTCCTATCTTACATATACTTTCCTCTCTTTAAACTCAACTTTATATCAGCACCAGGTAAATCCCTCAATAACATTTTTGTATCTATTCTGAATTAGTATATAGTCAATTTCATCACATTCTCTGTTACATTGGCTTTCCATTTATACAAACTTCTTTATATGATTTTTTTAAAGCATTTGCAATCACAAACCCATTTTCCTTACAAAATTGTACATCAGCTACTGCTTTCATTTCTTTTTTCAATACTATAATTTCCAACAATTTTTCCTTCCTTGCCTTTCCCCACAACATTACTACAATCACCAATCCAATAGCAATATATATGCATTTCCCTCATATTTGATAATTTCCTTCATCTTCTCATATTTTTCATCAATTTCAATATCATCATGACTAGTAGGACATAGTTATTTTCATCATCATCAGCCTATAGTTAATAAATCTGCTTTTGTCAAATTTTCTTTCTAACAGCAATGCCAATCCTTAATTGGTCTATCACCACCTGAATAAAATAACAACAACACTATTTACTTCTCCACATCCCTCCCACCTTACTTCACTTAATCCAATAACATCAGTATTATTTATACTCATCTCTCTTTTCAAATTTTCCAATTTGCCAGATCTCAATGATCTAACATTTCACATGCTAATTTTCAATATGTCTTCTCTCAATAAATTAACTTTTTATAAACATTTTTTCAGGTAACCTGAGATAGCCTTGGTCTATTCCTGTTGGACAAGACACCAAAACCATCCTTAGCTAAGATCTCATTACCAAATACAATGATTTCGGTAGACATACTCATAATAACACAAGAAAATTATGAATTGTTTTCCTGTTACTTTCTTTGACCAGCAATAACCCCTTAACATACAATACACTAGCTGAATCTTATAAAATGAATATCCATCTACTGCTTCACCTATAATAATCTTCCTCTGACTTGGAAGAATGATGTTGCCAACACATCACCTAACAAAGTGTTGACATTTAATGGCAGTCAATATTCACCAATATAGATTGACCTTCATAAGCATTGTGGCATTTTAAGTAAATGTGGCACTGACTTTTTTATCATTTTCTGATGGCAAATGTTGTCCCATTGTCAGCGACTGCTATTTTTTATAGCTAACCTTCATATATGAAGACGATTCTCCTATCTATAACCTGGAGACAGTGGCATGAAATCCATGTTCTAAAATCCAGTAACAACAATATCTGAAATTAAATTGTGGAAAATCTTTTCAAAATTTCAACCAATGTTTACATGAAATTAGACTTTTTTATATAATGGGAAAACCATTAAAAATATAATGGACATTGAATACATTTCCAAATTAATACTATTTTTAATGATTTATTTTTTAATTAAAATATAAAATATCAAATATAAAAAGTTAATAGAGCAGTTACTGTCATGTTTACTTAAATCAAAGAATTCAAACCTAAATTAAAATTTTTCAATTATTATATTAATTCCAACACTTTTAAATATTTTTTAAATACAATAAAAATATTTTCAGATCTAGAATCTCATGAAAAACCAGATGAAATTAAACTGACACAAAGTTTTCTATAGTTATTCAATAAATAATCAGTGGATTTTCTAAATTAGCCAAAACATCCAAATATATTCTGCATATAGACCAAGCATCAACAGATAAACCCAATTTGGATATTTTTGTATGGCTGAGGTTGGAATATGTTGAAATGCAATTAATTCATTTTCATTTCCAAACCATTTAGTTATTTAAAAGATGGATTTATTATTAATTTTCTCCTCTACATATACTTGCATGTCATTATTTTCCAAAATTAGTTTAAAATAAATTAATTTAATTTAGCATGAATGTAAACCATTTGACATCTAATGTACAACAGCAAAATTACCATTAATAAATAATTGTTGATGACTTTTACATGTCATACTTTATCAAGTTATAAATTTGACTTTATATTTTTGTGCTAATTTTTAAACTTGGCTGAATAATGAACTTTTTCTCCATTAAAAATTGTAGATTTTGTTGGTTTCTTATTGTACTTTTTGTTTTAAATTTTATCTCCAAAAAGATCCACCACCATTGATATAAGGAAAGATTATATAATGTAAGTAAAATCACTATTTTTACATATTCAAAATCACAAAAAAAACATGCTGAACAATCACTCATAAAAGTAAAAAAGTTATTTAAAAATATTTACATAAAAATAATTTGTCCCTTTCTAATCTTTATTTCATCAAAATATCACATGGCTTCTGCTTATAATTCAATCACACGATGTTTTATTTGTATATACAATCTTAACAAAAGGAAAAAAGGGATAATATAAAATTAAAGTAATTAAAATATAATTACTGACCTATTGTCAGATATAATATAATCAGCCTGTTTGTATAATTATAAAATCAGGGGATATTACTTGAATTTTAGGCACTTAGATTGATAGTAAAATTAATTTAAAAATAAGCAATATATAGATAGATACAGTAAGTTTAAAGCACTCCACTGTCAAAAGCTAGAAATGACTATGGATGTGGATATAATAGGACTACCATTTTATATTCATAGATAAGTCAATATTATAATAAATGGCTTCTGAGTAGATTAAATTGAATAAATTACTGTTTCTAAAAAAATGCAAGAAGAATAATTTAATAATAACAAAGAAAATACTAATAAAAAGGATAAATGTACAAAGATAAATATATAAGTATGAAAACTTATAACAACAATATTGTAAAAAAATATAAATTTTCAATAAGATTAATAAAAAGTTTAACAAGGTATTAAAATTTAAGGTAATAAATAAAAAATAAAAGAATATACTTAATAATTGAAACTATAGAAAATTGTATAAATGAAGTAAATAAAATTGAATTTAAAACTGTTAAGTTAACAATCACAGAAGTAATTATGTTCAAGTTATACAAAATTAACCCAACACAAATATGATAAAAGATTACCTATTTATTTACATTCATTAAAGATAAGGATATAAACTTTAAAAAGATAGTATAAAAATAATTAATTATACTAACAGTAGAAGGGTTAGAAAAATTAAAGCAGCTATCATAATTAAAAGAATTAGGCAAACAAACTTTAATTAAAGATTTGGGTTGAAGATATTAATTTAATAAAAAAAATGTTTATAGATTGAAAATTAAACTAAGAAGGAAGTTAGAGTATAAAAATATAAGACAATTAAAAAATTGTCTCAGTTAAAGTTGTTAAAAATTAAAAAGTGGTAAAGTTATTTAAAAAGAATTGCAAATTTTGAAAAAAAAAATAGATATACATCTAATTCTCTTTTTATATGATTTTTTTTTTTTTTTGCACAATTTTGAAATAAGAATTTTAAGAAAATTATTTTTCTATATGAAGTATAAAAAAATGATACTTTGGAATTAGAGATGCTGTGACATATTCATGAATAGAAATGAAATAAACATTATTGTCAGTATAAAAAATCATCTTACATTCTCAAAATAATTCTTAGATTATCTTAAGTAGTTATTAGACTTTTTTTAAAACATCTAAATAATTTCATGTAAGTAATATAAAATAATTTATTTTTCTTTTTAGAAGATTGCAAATATTTTAATTCAGTGTTTATTTACAGATTTCCTGCAACTGGAAAAATTTGTTTGTTTGCATTATAACGTTTTTGTCATTTTGTTTTGAAAGGAAATATTTTTTCATATTGGTGCTTTTTTGTATTTTAACATTTATTTCTTTTTTTTTTTTTAAAAAAAATTTCTTGTTGGTATTGATGTTAAAAAAATTTAATTTTGTTTAAATTTAATTGATTAATTTTTTTAAATTTTTATATTTATTTATTTCCAAACATCAATAGATGGAAAATTATATGTTGCAAGTTTTATTGATAGCAAACAATATCTTGGGTACTTTTCTGTTTTACAGACAAGTAAGATATTACCTGTACTTTTGATAAAGTGCAGTTCTAGGACCTACAATTTCTTTTTCCGAATGTGTTTGTTGTTAAATTATAAAATAATAATAAGTTAAATAAAATAAAAATAATAAATTCCAATAAATTATATTAATAAACCTTATTTTAATTTATTTTTACTTATAATATGGAAGTGACAATATGCTTTGAACTTTAAAGTTTTCGATGACTTGTGTAGAGAAACAAATTGGTATTTCATTGTGTTATCACTTTCAATTTTTTTTTATTTTTTAAATGAAATTTATGTTTCTATAACTCAGTTTTTATTTATGTTAAATGTGTATAAAATAAAATTTGATAGCACACTATAAATATAACATTCTAACACAATTTTTCTTATTGTTTATTTAATTATTTTTATTGATTTCTTGGGTCCAGAACCAATCTCCTTATTTTCCATATATACAATTGTTTTTTACACAAATTTCTTTTACACATAATTTTCAGGAACCAATCTACCATTTATAAAAAGAATTAAGTGTAATTAATTAATTCATGTTTAAAACTATAGTGAAATAATTAAATGATAGAAACAAATTATTTAAAAGTTTCAAACTTATATAAATGTAGAATAAAATATATATAAATTAAAAATAAAGAACAGTTTGCGCAAAAGAAATCAATCAAAAATAAGAATAAAATAAAATATTAATATTTATAAATTTATTTAAAATGTATAAGAATATATAGTTATTGGGTTTATTGAAAAATGTATATTTTTTAAAATCAATAATATAGAATATTGTATATAATGATTTTTATAATTACATATAAGTATGTATGTATAGATAAGCACTAATTATTTATATTGGAATATTAAAGCTACTAAACATCACATGATCACCATTTTTTATGCTTGCTCATAACTGTTATTAAAGCAGCCAAAACTCTCCATACAGGAGCGCCATTCAGTACAAGCCAGAATAACAATTATGAACAAGTATAAGAAATGATGATCATGTGATTTTTAGTGATTTAATATCACTTCTGCCTAATAGGATAGTGGTGGCTATGATTATTAAAAAACCAAAGATGCCAAAAAGTATCGGTGTCTATATGACTATATAAGCTACTGAGCTTGGATTGAAAATGTTATTGTTTTCAATTTTAAACTCATAGTTTTGTAGTTAAATAGAGATAAAAGATGGCTGCTAGGGGGTTGCATTACATCCTAAGATCTAGGTGCAGTGCTCTCAGATCCAAAGCTCCTCACTGATAAAAGCCACAAGCTAGGAACTAATCTGGTGATATTGGATGAGTTGGCACTAGATAGGAATTTTATGCACAAATCTTCTGGCACCCATTGATTACTCTGGCTTGCACTGAGTGGCACTACTGTATGGAGAGTTTTGCTTGTATTAATATTATAGCACTGATAATGATTTCTGTGCAGATGAAACTATAATCAAGAAAAAATACATTTTATTTTATAGATTGCATTGTAAGGAGTTTAATAAAGATGAAAATAGTATTATTTATAAGATTTCAATAAGAAACATTTTCATTTAGATTAATTTTGAAATTAATTTTTGAATTGCATGAACAAATTTAACTGTACTATTTTTCTAGAAACTTGTTACTTTTATATATAATATCTCCAAAAAACATGATATTCACTAATGAAATTATTAAAACTATATATTGCATGTTTCCAATATTAAAACATTATTTCAGCAGATAAAATTATTTTTATTTATTAACTACACACATAAATATTAATAAATAAGCAAAGTCAGAATAAAAGATGATATAAATGTTATTAGATTTACAATTAATACAAATGGATTTTTTTTCTGTATGAATTTTTAATAATTTTTTTCTATAATTTTATCATTAAGTCTTTTTTTAAAATTTCAAAAAACTTCTATCTAAAACAACCACTTTATAAATACAGGGTGGTTGAGCAGCACAGGTATAAATTAAAAATAATTTTTAAAAATTTTCCAAAAATTCACTTCTGTGGTATTTGAATACAATAAGCAGAATTTTGAAATTGTTTTCTTCATAACTACTTTTCATCTATCTTGCATTTACAAACCAGTTTTTAATTCTGATCAATTCCAGACCAATTTTTATCTGCAATTGAAATACATTCTTTTTTAAAAAATATATTGTACTAAAAAAAGTACAAACAAAAATTAAAATTAATACAATAATTATATGCAGTAGTATAAACTAAACAGATATATTATTTATAATGAAACAAATGAGATTGCTTATTTTTCTTTAGTTTGTCTAATCTGAGTTGAACTGTCAACAATGCTGCTTGAAAAGAACAAGTGATAATCTATACCATTCTATCTTTTGTTTTAATGTCATTCATAGAAGAGAAGTGATCTCATTAACTATGTTAACAGAAATTATTGAAGAAAGTTTAAGGCTATTTCAGAAACCTTGGAGTATTTTATTTAAACCGTCCAAAATTAAAACAATTTGATATATTTTTAAAATTTATTTTTAATCTTCAATCAGCAGTCAACCCCAATAATTTATCCTGAAAAGTTACAGATAAGTTGAAATTAATCTTTTTTAAAAAAATTGGATTTTAAATACTGAAGTGCCTTTATATGGAACTTTATTGATGAAAAATAATATTTAATTCATTCCATAAAAACAGTAAGTATTCTAATAACTCTTCAAATTTGCAATAGCAAAATTATCACTTGTTTAAGCAATAATTACCATTTAATTCTAAATCTTCTCATAATAAACTATAGAAACTTTGTTTTTCCAAACTTCTAAATTCATTTTTTTATGTTTTTCAATTGCAGATATTTAACCTATTATTTTTTTAAAAAAAAAACATTCTATTCTCTTTTTGTTTGGAGACATTATGTTCATTAAAATTTTTAAAAATGTAGATCAGTCAAGTATATAATTCCTGCTACAGTTTGTGTCTATAAATAGTTGACACTGAAATGATTTCATATTTCACAAAGTAGCATAAATTTATTTTGTAATTCAAATATTCTTTGAAATACATTCACTCTCAATATTAATCATACTTGTGCATGTAATAGGATTATTTATTATTTGCTTTTATTATGACATAATAAAAAAATTTAAATTCAGTGTATTCATCTTTCATAATTCACAGACATTTTCTTTTAATAAAAAGATTTTTATGATGGAAAAAGTAATGCATCAGAAACTAACATTTCAATTTCACACCATCTGTACATGCTTCTACACAATACTTTAATTTCAAATCATGTTTATTAACAAATTAATTTTTTCTAATTTTAAGAAGTTCAAAATTGGCTGGATTAATTGACAATTCAGCATCTTAATATTAAAATTGCTTTTATACTAACACAATTGTCTATAAGAACTATGGATACATTCATTAAGTTGGAATAAAAAATGTTTGAATAAATTTATTTGCTTATTTAAGGTAGTCTTTCATATCACCAATCACTTTACATCAGCCTATGATATCATTTAAAATGGTACTTCAGTTACTTTATTACCCTAGCTTAATAAGCATTAAAGATATAGTATGCAATCAATACTTCATTGACTGTGTACTGTTTTGGTTTAATATAATTTTTAACTCAAGAGTCTTTCTTTCAGGGATTTCTTTTTGCCCTAAACTAAGTTATTTTTTTTTGTTGGAAGTATTGTTTAAGTTTTAATATGTTTTTTTTTTTTTTTTGTTTCATTGCTGAAGATAAAACTGTCACTTCATCTTCTATTAGATAACTATAAACTAAAGTTAATATATGATTAATTAAATTTCTAATATAATCAATAAAAACTTTTTAAAGCAATTTTGGATTTAAATCATTTTATTATCATATAAATGACAATTACTACGCTATTCAGAATTTCATAATTTTTTTTTCCTAAATAAAAAAATGAGTGAACTTTCTTTGTCATCTGTTGTCAAGCATTGTTAGCTGAGAGATCAGCGCAGCTGCCTTGCAAGCAAGCAGTTGCTTGCAGACAGTTGTTGCAAGTTCGCCTCCTGGTCGATGCTATGACATATGGGGAGAAAAAGGATAACTGAAAAGATTGATATTAAATCACAAATATGGGGATAGTAGCACTTTCTCTCTGAAATAATAAACTTGTGTGTGTGTGTGCATCTGTGTATGTGCTTACTACAAAATATGAATTTCATATAATATACTTAAAGTATTCAATGTGAAGGAAAAAACACATGTATATTGCTATTGGGGGATTGGGATGCTGTTGTGGGGAAAGGTAGGGAAGAGAAAATTGTTGGAAATTATGGTATTGGAAAAAGAAATGAAAGGGGTAGTCGACTTGTACAATTTTGTAAAGAGAATGGGTTTGTCATTGCAAACACTTGTTTTAAAAATCATATTAGAAGATTGTATACATGGAAAGCTCCAGGTAACAAAGAACGTTATCAAATTGATTATATACTGATTCAGAATAGATATAAGAATGCTATTAAGGGTTCACATGCTTTGCCAGGTGCTGATATAGATTCGGATCATAATTTGATGATGGCTAAATTAAAGTTAAGTTTAAAAAGAATTAAAAGAGGGAAAAGATACACAAGATGGGACTTGGATAAATTGAGACAAATGGAAAAAGGAAAATTTGGTTTAATATGTGAAAATGAATTTAAAAGAATTGTTCAGGATGGGAACTATATTAACAGTTCTGATGAGTGTTGGAATAGAATTAAAGAGGGACTCTTGAAAATAGCAAAAAATGAAATAGGTATTATTCATGCGAGAAAAGATAAAAGACCTTGGATAACTGAAGGTATGTTGGATAAGATGGAAGTGCGAAGATGGTGGAAGAATGTAAATACTGAGGAAGAGCAAAAGGAATATAGAAGAGAAACAGATTTAGCAAAAGAAAAGTGGTTGGAGCAAGAATGTAAAGAGATAGAAAGGTTTCAGCAGATGAAAAGATATGATCTAGCATTTGATAGAATACAAAGTATTTCTTGGGAGAAAAAGACATGGGTAGCAAGTGAGATTGCGGATAAGAATGGAAGAAGGTTAACCGATAGTAATGATATATTAAAAAGATGGGAAGAATATATTCAGTATCTGTTTAGTAGAGGAAATAATTTAATTAGTTATGAACTTGAAAATGAAGATGTTGCAATGGATGATAGAGGTATGGACATACTGCCAGATGAAGTAAGAAAGGCAATTGCACAAATGAAGAATGGTAAGGCTATTGGATTTGATGCAGTACCTATAGAATTTTTGAGAGAAATGGGAGAATTTACTATGGCCTGAAGATTTTTTAAGAACTATAGTGATTCCAATTGCTAAAAAGAAGAAAGCTGTTAAATGTGAAGAGTATAGGACAATAAGTGTATTGTCTCATGTTTCTAAGGTGTTATTGAGGATTTTAACTCAAAGGATTTATGGGAAGGTTGACTATTATATTGCTGAAGAACAGTTTGGTTTTCGGAAAGGGAAAAGCACAAGAGATGCTATTGGTATTGTTAGGAAAATTGCAGAAAGATATATTGAAAGAGATAAAGGAATTGGTATATGTTTTGTAGATTTAGAAAAGGCATTTGATAGAGTAAGCTGGAATAAACTGATGTCTATCTTAAGAGATAAAGGAGTATTCTGGAAAGAAAGAAGATTGATATGGAATAAGTATAATGGGCAAAGAATAAGAGTTAGATTTGGATGTAATGAGACTGATGAAGTGAATATAGAAAGTGGAGTTAGGCAAGGAGGTAGTATGTCACCTGTTTTGTTTAATATTTATTTAGAAGATATGCTAAATAATTATTTGGACTGTGGAGGAGCAAATGTTGGAGGGAGAGTAATAAAGTGTATAAGATTTGCAGATGATATGGCTCTTATTGCTGAGGAAGAAAAGGATCTTCAGAATATGTTGAATAAATTGGAAGAAGGATGTATGGCATATGGAATAAAGATTAATATTGAAAAGACTAAGTGTTTATGGATAGGGAGAGATGCAAAAAGACTGCAAATTGGAATCCATGATGACATGGTGCAGCAGGTGAAGGGATTTAGATATTTGGGTTGTTGGTTGAGTGAGGATGGAAGAAGTGAAGATGAAGTTAAAAGAAGAATAGCATTGGCAAAGGTGACATTTGTAAAAAGAAAGAAGATATTTTGTGGACCTATGGAAAGAGAATTAAGGAAAAGATTAATTAAATGTTATGTGTGGAGTGTATTAATGTATGGTTGTGAGACATGGACATTGAGTAATAG
>JAQFVV010000651.1:97996-286943 GCA_028023455.1 Epiperipatus broadwayi
TTTGTACTTCGTTCAGTTTTCTATTGCTAATATATTGTTAACTTTCTCTTCTTTTACTATGGCAATTCATTTTAACTATTTTTAATTATATTTATTTGAATGATTATTAATAACATTTATTTGCGATAATATGCCAATAATATTTTCAACTCGATAATAATCTCTTTCGTTTAAACTCACCCTAAGAAAATAGTATTGCATTAAATTTTATAGTTTAATTGTTGCCTGTTAAAACTAAATTAATACTGTTCTATAAATTATCAAGTTGAAGGATTTATTTAATGTTTGATATGATTTACCAATGGCTGAGAAGTATTATTTGCTCAGTTTAAGTTATATAAAAATATTTATTCATATTGATCATATTTATTAATGTTTTACTAAAGGCTAATAAGGAAAATAAATAAATATATTCTAATTTAAATTTTGTATTTTATATTTGTATTCTGGAAGAGCATGATATAAGGGGTAATTATTATTATAATTATATAACTGCATTGAAGCACACTTACTCCAAGTAAGTTTGATTTTAATCTGATATGATATGGTCATTATGTTAAGCATTTATTATATAATTTGGGCTTTATTAATCAAATATGATGATCATTATATCATCACCATTCAGAACATTGCTAATGCAAGCCATCCTCCTGCTTCTTGGGTTTGTCATTTTGGTGATATTATTTTAAATATATAGAAAGAAATCACTTCCTCCCTTGCTCATTGCGGTATTGGAATACCAAAGGTTTATGCCTGTGTCCTGACCTGGCTTTCCCCATGTTCCATGGATTATTTGTAGAACAGAAAGGACTTGCTAAATGCAGGCCACCATTCCACTTCTTGAATCACTGACAACCATTTTATTTCATATTCGTTTTGCTACTCGTAATGTGTTAGTATCATTTTATTTCTTAGCTCAAAGAAAGACCCGTTCTTTTGCTTTATAAATTATAATGAATTGATTTCATTAAAATCAAACAATTTTATATTCATCAATAATTTAAATATTTTTTTTATTAAGTATTGAAGTTATACCCTATGTATTTATCATGCTGTTCATAAATTGATTATGGATGTGTGGAAAATAAATCTCATCTTCTTACATAAAATTAGAATCATATTTTCTTTTCCAAATAAAATACCAAATAATGAATAATATATGTAAATCATGGCACAAATGCCAGAGGTATCATTATTTACACTTGTCTACTTTGTCGGGGCATAGATAAATATATTTGTTTTAAATACGTATTATTTATTGGCATATGAGTACAACTGCCATTATTTATTGTACATTGTAATTCACACTCCAAAGACTAGAGATAATTTATAATACTCATCATAAATATTTGAACAAATATTTGCTTATTATTAAATATTTTATATGCATACTTGGTTTGATTGTTTATTATTTATAAATTAGTTTTAAATATTCATGCTCACTGTTTGTATTGGCAACCCAAATATACATATGTGAATTTATTCAGAAATATCCGTAGTCATTTGATCATAAATTAGTTAGAGTCAGATAAGTGGTCTCAGTAATTATCACATCCATTGAGCTAGTTCATGGCACATAGTCTCATGTGTCATCAATATGTATTATCCATTATGTTTTGATCTGAGCTCATGAATTGGGTTCAAATTCAGTTTGGTCTTTGATATAATTCCTTGGTTTGACTGGGTTTGAAGTCCAGTTTCATGGGTTATGGTCATATTGGGTGGAAAATATATTTGACTGGTATAATATATAACTAATCAATCAATGAGGAATAAAAATGATAAAATTATGTAAGTCCATCTTAACGTTGATTATAAAAAAACCTTGATTACAAAATGAGGAAACTTTTATTATTGGTGAAAGAAACACTGTATTCAAACTACAATTAAGTTTTTAATTTATCTCTATTTATTGAATTGAAGTATGCATAAAATTGTTAATTATTTCATTCCACATTTTGAAGCAATTGCAAGATTAGAATTTTCTTGTACCATCATCTATCTGTGTATATATATATATATTGTAAGGGATGGAAAATCCACCTTTTTTTTGAAGTGGCATTATAGTTTTAAAAAAATCTCTTTGATTTGGTTATTAGATAAGGATTTATAAATATATTGTTATTGTTGTTAGTTGTTTTTCATTGTTATTTGGTTCATTTTTATTTATTTATTGTGATATGGGCTTTGTTTTGTGATGGTGAGATTTTAATAGTAATGAATATATATAAATTCACGAGTGTGTATGTATATAGATAATTATCAACAGTAGCATTTAAATTGCTAGTTATAATTAGATTGTACTTTTATTTTTAATTTTTTTTTTGAAATTATAAAAGATGTAATGATATTATTTTGGGGTTGTTTATTTATTTATTTATTTTGTAAATTGTAAAAATAAATTTTTCAATGTAATATTTTTTTTTAATTGATATTATTTTGTTTTGGTGTTTAAAAAATATTTTAAAATCAACAATTGCGGTGTTAAAGATTTTAGATTAGCACATGAGTTGTAACAATAGGACAAGGGTTACTATGGAAATGGAGATAATCGCCATAAAACAGAAAGAAAGAAGTCATAACTTTATTTTGTTTATTCAACAAATTCTTTTTTTGGATATCAATATAATAACTACAGAAGCAAGATATAACATGAAAATGATTGGCTAAGTACACTTTATTATCCAGGGCAATTTCAGTCCTTTGCCTGTCTTATTTCATTATTGGAGTCCAGTAAAATATGCAGCCTGAAAACAAACCTGCATTTGTAAACAAACTTCAGAAAATAGCTATATGTATTGTGCTGGTCAAAATCATGTATTCATTCAACAAGACCAATAATGCAAACAAAAGTACCTTTAACCCAACCATCCACAAGATCCAGATGTCAGGGGAATGGTGAATCCTAACCTATTTGCCTGAACTATTGCCTCTCTGACTAATCGATAATGTTTGTGATGACATGAGCAGTGCTTGATTTTATTCTGTCCCAGCTGGAGGTCATGGTTCACCAAGAGACTCAAAATAATAACGGGTTTATATAAAAAAATTAATGATTTAGTGAATTGCAGAAGGTACAGATGTGATTGGATATCGATTACTAATGGTTTGAACTGTAATAATTGTAATTCTTTCTGGCAACATTACAAAGAAGTGAATTTGATTAAAGAAATATTATAAATAAATAGAGTAATTAACTTTAGAGATTCGGAGTGATGACAAACTAAGCTTATTTAAAATAATAATATCACAGGAATTTATTAAGAAATTGAATTACAAAATAAGTTAAGTCTTGTTTATACAACTTGGTTATTTTCTTGAATTCATTTTTGATGTGGCTAAATGCAAGGCATTTAATAACAAAGTAAAAGTTTGTTAATTGGTCAGCCAAGAATCAATCAGCAATAAAATATTATTAGACCTCTTTAAGATATTACAAATAAATCTAATTAATATATATATATATATATATATATATATATATATATATATATATATATATATATATATATATATATATATATATATATATTACAAGACATGAAAGATGGGCATTTAAAACGCTATTACATTTAAAATCATTTGTATATAATGAGTGTGGAAAGCAAAGTAGTTCATTTAAATAATAATTATGATAATCATATTTAATTAATTAATAAGATTGGTTTGTAAAGGACATGCCATCACGGCAGAGAGCATTTCAGGTTTGAAAATAAATAAAAGATATATAATAATGGTGAAGTCAGTATGCTATTATAGATTACAACAAAAACATATGAGGTCTGTTATGAACCTCTGGGTGGCTTTACTAAAAGAAATCCCTGATATATACAGGTAGGTGATGAGAAATGCTGGCCCTCCAGCCAGAACATGTCTCTGAATAATAATAACGGATTTGACATGCTGGACTTTCCATACACATCTTAATGGCAATGCCTGAAAAAGGATCCCTTGGTATGAACTACATCTACTTTGAGGGAGTGTGAAAAATTGGACCAGTCATAGTTAAATTTCCAAAGGTCCTGAGGAGTAAGTAGCAAAGCAATAATAATAATAATAAAGAAATGGGTGTAGCTATAAATACATAATGCCTAAGACATATATAGATAGAGAGTGTATCACTAATGAAAGTAATCACTTAAATCCTGATTAAAATAATCAACTCCCTGATGTCATAGATGGTCCCCAGAAACCTTGGTCTATTAAAGAATGAATCATATAAAAAAAAGGCAAGAATTAAAACTAAAATATAAATTGTTTTCCACACTTTCCAAATATTTTGTTTATTAAGTTATCAAATAGTTTATCATCGGTAAAATAAATAAGACTGTCTTTTAACTAACATAGGCAGAGCATTGGATATCAATCTCACTTATGGTGGAGTTTGACAATATCCAACATAACAGATTATACATCAAATTTTTTTTACTATTTTTTTTTGACAAATAAAATATATATGTATGAAACATGTACTGATGAAATGCTTTCAATGATTTTTTTAAGACATTTGTTTTACAGAAATCGTAATAGATTTAACTAACTGATTTAATTACGAGGGCAATTTTAAATTGGAGGTAATAATAAGACACATAACTTTTAAAATCATTTCAATCATTTAAAAATAGATTTATAATATGATGTACAAAATTAAATGAGCTTTCTATTAATTAATTTCGGGAAATAAGTCTCCTGTAATGATTTTGACTGAAAAAAAATAAGACGGAGAGAATTTAAAGTTAATAGCTCATTGAATTTTGTACTTGGCATTTTCAGTAAGTCAATATTATAAATAAACCAACAAAATTTAATTTAAATTTGTCACATCAAAATAATGTGGGATTTTGATAAGAATTGAGATTTTAAATTTAAGAGAAAAAAATTTAAAAGATGCATTTTAAAACTAAGTTGTATAAACAGATATAGATAGTATAAATTAACATTAATTTAGAAAACAACATAAGGTAGAATTAGTGGCTTGTGGCAAATTGGGGTTACCTCAACCAAACAGTAGATGTTACATGGCTTGACAGAGGCATAAAGTCAGATCATTCAGCAGGCTTCCTTGACACAGTATCGTCTCGGGATAGGTCTTGAGAGCATCGGAAAAGCATGGTGTTGAGGTGGTGGAACAGACCTCCGAGAAGGAAATGACTGATTTTTTCACCCCATCATTTCTTTAGGCACAAAGTACAGTAAATCTAAACTACTCTCTTCAGTGAACTGTTCTCAGTAAAACTCAATAATAATCCCTCTTATCAAAAATTTTCACTATTTATTTGATCTAGCTTTATCTATAGGATACAATCTACAGTGACAACTGCCAATTGCAATTGCTCTGGGTGTTTCACTGAGGTTTGTGTCTTCTTGGCAGGGAAATCTATAATCCTGCATTCAACATGCCCCAAGGGTTCATTTGCTAATTAAAAGAAAACAGCAACAAGCATGATTAAGTTTATCAGTCATTGTATTAACAAAGTCTATTTAATTAAGGTTTAGATTAACAAAAATGTAACTTTTATTCAAAAAAATTTTGGGAATTTGGTACAATGACTTTCAAATTTAATATTTGATATAAAACTTAAGTAGAAATTTACAAAATATTTCTTACAAATATTACACTGTTTACATAATTGATTCTTTAATGTACATTTATCAAAAGATAAATATAAAATGTTATCAACTGATTAATTTAAGAAAAATGAACTTTAATAAAAGAATTTAAAATATTTGTAACATTTTATAGATATCTAGGATTCAATTACATATCAATGCCAATTTAATAAAATAAACATAATATACAGTTTTACAAATATTATAAAATCAATAAACTATTATAAAAAGGTTAGTTAATCATAAAATACAAATTAATTAGATAAAAGATTATAATATTGATTATAATTATACTACCACCTATTATGAGGTGGTGTCAGTTAATATACAAGGTTGGGTTCAAACCCACACTAGTGCTGATGACATTGGCACTAGGTGAAGCAGAAATATGTACTATATTTCCAGCTTCAATATATATTTTTACTTTAAATTTCTTTTAGTGATCCTAAAATTATTGATATCCAAATTGATTTATTTCTATAGATCAAGGGTGGGCATTTGTTTTGGCTTGAGGACCACAGAGGTTGGCAGAGGGCTGCATTGGGGGCCACTTTGTGGAAGCGAAGGTTAGCGGAGGGCCACACCTTTTTTCATGACACAATAAACATACTGCTTTATTCCCTGTATTACCAAAGAAATATTTGTTTGTCCATTCTTCATTAAACACATGACATTCATCACCGATTTTACATTTTTTTGGAGGGTTCATGGTTTCACTAAAGTTGGAAATGTATATATTTGCTAATGCAAAGACAAAATTGAAAGTAACCAGATCAACTGGAAAAGCACTGCACATGTGTATTGATGTGGCCACCATAGTGGAAAATATGAGGTGATTCTTCAGTCACACACAAAAAGGAAATCTCAGCTCAAGGCAGATTTTTCTGATTGTCTTGGAGGGCCACATAAAACCTCTTAGAGGCTGCATGTGGTCCCCAGGCTGCTATTTGCCCACCCCTGCTATGGATGAATCTATAAATTTATGCATTGATAATATGTATACATATTTTAAAGTTATTTCAATTTATCCTGGGATGAACAAAACAAAAGAAAAACTCCTAAAATAATTAATCAACTCTGAAGTGAAGGGATAGTAAAGAAAATTAAATGGGGTAAATAAAATTTGGTCATTTTTTGTTTGTTTTTATTTGTTTTTTTTATTATTATTATTATTATTATTATTATTATTATTTTTTTTTTTTTTTTTTTTTTAACATTTATCTTTATAAGAGTATATATATTTGTGATATTTAAAACTAACTTATAATTATCGTTTTGAATGTTTAAACTTATTAATAATAATGAAAGTCAATTTTTAGTATATATATATATTTGTTTTGTTTTTTTAAGAAATTTTACATATTAAATTGTGCGAATATATTGTTAAATACCAAGGTAAAATAGCGATTGTAATAATATTCTTTTTAATATTGTATTTGATATACATTTTACATATATACATTTATTAAATAATAAATGTCATGTATTAATTTCAATTAGAAAACAATAAATTACACTTAATTGCATAGGAGTTGTATATAAATTCTTATAGAATTGTATTTACAAATTTTATCATTTAATAATTGTCTTAACTCTTCAATTAATTTAATTGTATTGTTAGATGTATTTTAAAAGGCAGGGATCAGATCATTGTAATGAATACTAAAGCTATAGATTAATATCCTCACATGTCCGCTATGTAGAAGTTGTCTTTTATATATATTTTTACCTATACATAAAGATTCATATGACATGATATTTATATATATATATATTTGTGCTAGGTATTTAATAAAAACTTGAGTTGATAAAGTTATGAAGTAGATGTTGAACTTTTCAGGCTAGGATGTAAGCCTTATATTAATAAGAAGCCCAAGTAGTTGATATTCATAATAAAAGACTTGGTTCAAAGTAAAGTAGAATAAATCCTTATAGCATAGTGGGAAGGAACTTTTTACATTGTTTTTTGTATCAACTTGTATGCCAATCCAGTTTTAAAGAAATACATCTATGACTTATATTATTAATTTAACAAGCTACTACTAATTTATTTATTTATTGATATATTTTACAACAGTTTTATACAATTCCTATGTAAAATATAAACTGCAACTTAGGTTTATTATTGGTAAATTTTTTATTTGATTTATATTTAAAAAAAATTGAACATTTGAAAAGCAAAACAGTTTTTATGTTTTCCACATATATATTTATGCTATTATAAAATATCAAATCACAATATTGGAATAAAGCTTATATCATTTGTTTCATATAAAAAGAATGACTTTGAGTTTTCATTTGAAATTTATTAATATCCATCTTTTCTCTTTTTAGTACATTAGTTATTAATTGTTTGACAAATTCATCATTCGACTAAATGATAATATTGTGTATTAGTAGATTATTTTTATAAACCATCAGTAATTGAAATATTAAATCAGATATAATCTTGTTTGTGAACATATATATTGGATTCAATAAAATTTCCTCTGTTCCAATTTACATTTAGTAACTAATCAAATTGTTAGTTAAGTTAACCCTGAGAATTAATCAATTAACATGCCTTAGTCAATGCTCTGTAGTATCTAGGTTTATTTTGTATAGCTAGCCGAAGTAACAATATAAGTAGTGATTAGAGTACATTCATTCATGTGTAATATATTTTCTGTAGTGTAGATAATTTATTATCCATAACTTTATAAATTAATAATTTGTTCAAATAAAGTTAAACTTCATAACCTGATTTATTGTAATTCATATTCAATGGCTGAAATTAGTTATATTATATTTATTCTTGAATGAAAATTAATCAATCTGAGGTACATGATGGTAGAAATAGATTATCCATTTCAATTAATCCACAATTATTGGAGTAATTTCATTTCTATTTGTATGTATACCATGTTGTATTACATAAGGTATCCCAATTGGAGTTCTTATTTCATTTGTGGTTATTGACAATTAGGAAAATTTCATTTTTTCAAACATAAATAAAACTTTCTATTACATTTTCTATTATGATTTCATCTTTCTTTATTTAAATACTACATAATATTATATTTGCCATTCAACATTTGGGGCAATTTCTTTTCTTTTTATAAGTATATAATATGCAATTATACACATTATTACAATATGCGCATGTATGTATGTATTAAAATAAAAATTTCCATTGTCAAAAAATGTGGGCATCTCTATAGCATCCCTAAGAAACTTTTTTTTACCCAGAAGATTACAACAAGAAAATACAAATATGGATGAATATAAAGTTTATATTTGTATATGCATACAATTTTTTATAAGTTAGCTTCTAGTTCTTCATTCTTATAAAACTAAAATTTGTATTTTCTTTATATTAAAAGTACATTTTATTTTAACCTTCATTCCATATGTTTTATACATACATTCTGCATAAACAAATGCTATTATTTAGACAAAAATAAAAGACCAATACTAAGAGTCAAATAAAGTTAAAAGCAAACATGAAGCTGATCTGTCTAAAATATAATGGTTCACTGAGATTAAAGCAGAATTTGATATTTGAAAAGTTTATATTCTATAATAGTTTCTCAAACTAAGGCATTCAATTGAAACTACAAAGTTTGAATTTAACATAACATCATAGCAATCCGATTAATAAAGCAAAATAATATTTACAGCAAATTTACAATGGCTAGAGAGATTATGATCCCTCATTTGTGCTTAATAAGACATTTCTACATTGCACATTTCTATTAATTATAACTTTGCGTGGACTTAAATAAAAGTTTTTATTGATAAAAGTTAATGTTATTCATTGGACAAAACCTTCTCTTCTTTAGTCATAATGGATTGTCTTTTGGGAAGAGTTTTAAAATTGAAAACATTATTGTCTAAAAAACATTAACTATTTTTACATTTCTGCATTCTCTTATTATTTTTTGGTTGCTCTGTGGATGTCACTATTCACCATCCCTTCATTTTAATGAGTATCACTTGTCATGATTATTTTGTCAATTTAATTTTTTCAATTCTAGATTTATTCTTTTTATTGTAATTGCCCTTTTAGCTCATTATTTCTTTGTCAGTTTTAGTTTTATCTTCAACTCTTAATATTGAAGATTAAGTTTTTTTTCAGCTAATATCGTTTTTTGTCTTATAAGTGACTGTCTTGCATTTACTAAGAATGTATATTTACTATTTCTATAACTTACATAAGTCAATATCTGTTCAGGCTGATAGTCATGACGTTTGAAATTTTTTTTTAAATAAAATTAATGAATTGCTATTTTGAAAGATTTCACATTTCTGACTTTTCTGCAATAACCTTCTTTTAAATTTTCCATAAACATAAAAATAAAACAGATAAAAGTAATCATAAGTAGAACTTAATAATAGCAGAATTAATGAAAAATGTAATTTTTATTTTAAAAAAAGAAGCAGCTTGTGATTTATAAAAAAATTCTAAAATCATAAATAAATATATATATATATTTAAAAAAATTAGCATTTGATATTAAAATTTACTATATATATAAAATGTTTGATTCTGCAATAATACAAAACTGTAATAACAAGACAGATAAATATTAATTTAGCTTTATATGTCTTTTTATTGTATGCATCTTTTGAATGTGATATCATGTTATAAGAGATTAACAACAATCCTAAATAATCAAGATATTCCATGTCATATTAAAATATTTCTAGTAAATCATTTAGTTTTTTATATGTTCACATTCTAAAATTATAGAAGTAATAATACTTCAAATATGCTTGTTTGCTGTTATATAAATTTATTCTTATTTTTCAAAAGTTTTATCATAATGTCTTAGTGCTTTCTGTATTTTTGTTCTTTTATAATTGTAAAACTTTTTAACAATTTTATATTTCATTATAGAAAAACAAATACAGAAAAAAATTTTAGTTGCACATTTCATCTTCTTATTTTCATTGTTACTATTGGTAATAATTATACTTACTAAAACATTAACAACTCTCTCCATAAATAGTGCTATCTACTACAAGCTATATACCAGAAGATTTATATCTGGATTGAAAACATTGTGTTTTCAGTTTGGGCTCATTACTTTATAGGTGATTAAATGGATAAAATGTAGTTTCTGGAGGGATGCACTAGATTCGGAGATATAGGTGCAGTGCTCTTAGATCAAAGTTCCTCACTGATGACAGCCATAAGCTAAAACTAGTTTGAAATATTGAATGAGTAAGCACTAATAGGGATTTAAGCACACAAATCTTTTGATATCTATTGATTATTGTAGCTTGTATTAGGTGACACTACTTGTGGAAAGAGTTGCTATTGTTTTAGTAAGAATGATTTTTACCAATAATAACAACGAAAACAAAAAGATGAAATGCACATCTAAAAAATTTACTATTTGTTTTTCACTAATGAAAGATATAATTGTTAAAAAGTTATACAATTTTAAAATAACAAAAAGTTCATTTTAGTTCACTGCAATAACGGAAATCAAAATAAAAATTAAAAACACGCGTAAACAAATAATAAGATTAATAATACGGAGCATGTGTATTAAATGTAATCTATACTTATGGGTGAATCAAGTCGACTTTACTCCGATTGTAAAAGAGTTTCGACCAAATAAATAATGTGTTATACTTGAATTAAGGCATAAACATACAGTCCACAAAATTTTATATATAAATTTTTTGATATTAAATAATCGTCAGTGATGTTTACATTTATTGTATATTATTACTGTTAGCGACATATAAATGGCAAATACATTTTAGAAAAATATTTCAGCATAAAACAATGTATTTGAAGCGGTTCCCATCTGCAGCAATTTGCATTAATTTCAGAAACAAAGCGATGAATGATTTAGGTTATTATTTATAAAGGGATGATAAGGTTATTTAAAAATCAGATATCAATTTAGCATTTAATTCGTTTACGTTTTTTTTTTTATTAAGTAGTACATTTTTTAAAAAAAAAAAACTAACAAAAAAAAAAAAGATTACAAATAAAAACCTATGAAATTAAAAAATATAGAAGTCGTAGTCAGCAACGTGTATTTATAGAAGCTACTACAAAAAAAAAAAAATTCTTTTTCTGAAGCCATTTCCATTTTAATGCAACCCCGACCTTTTCATCTTTATGTAAATATAATTCAAGTGAGAATTTTATTAGAACATGCCTGAAAAAAAAAAAAGATCGTATAGTTTTATTGCAAATAATTCTTTACTCGGCTGGAGACTATTCATTGATTTTTTTTTCCTTATGCCTTCTTTTCCTCCTTCTTTTAAGTGAATATTATTTTGTAAATAACCTTTGATCTTTCTTCCCAAAGTTCTGTATTAAATATTCAAAATGTAGAAAAGGAAATTGTTAACCCTCTAAGTAATACTATGTAAAATGTTCGGTAAATGAAAAACAATGAGATTTTAATAAATTACTTATTCTTAAAGTATTGTAATAATAAAAAAAATCGTTATTGATTTATAATAATAAATTACTGTTTCCTTACTTTAATAATGGCAATGTTTTGACATAAATAATTGCTAAAATAATTTATTGTTTTTGCGATTAATATTTTTTATTTTATTGGAAATTTTTTTTACAAAATTATATTATGGACATTGAATAGTTTTTTGGTGCAATCATTAGAATGTTTACATATAAATAAATTAATTTTTTTTTTTTTGTTAGTAAGCGATGGGTACTCATTTTTGTAAAAACTGAATAAGAGTATCTAAAATAGCATTTTAGTAATATGGAGCTCATTAAAATATATGATATAGCTCTAAAATTGAAAGTGGTATGCGATGGCAAACTATTAATGATGGTGTTAAAGTACGATGTTGTAATTATAGTGCTTTATTGTCCAGATAATTCAATTTGCCTTTAGGCAAATATCTTAATGTATGTGCATGTTATTTATTAAAGTTTGAATATTTTTCATCTGTAATTAGTCAGTAAATAAGGGTAAAGATATGAAGCAATAGATATAAAATGCATTAATTTAAATGTGTTTAACCCCAAAACAAATAATAATAATAACAACAACAACAACTCTTTTTATTTTAATTCAATTCAATTTCAGTTAATTTATTTAACTACTCAACAACATCATATAGACAATTACAGGTTCTGCATTAAATTAGTAAATGGAATAAACACAATGCATATAACATAATAAAAGGAAAGTAATAAACAAAAAAGTAAAAATATATAACAAATAAAATAAATTTAAATTAGTCAACAATAATATTTAAATTTAAGAATATTACAAAATTATTTATGATCTAAATTAAAATGATTAGTAAGGGTAAAAATCAGATTGTATAAGAAAAGGTAGTTTGAATAAAGAAGAAAATTTAATGATATTGGAACAACAAGCTTGTGTATAATAGATAAAAGCAGAGTAAGTATGATGCTCATAGACCTAATTATAATAACTGAAATTATATTGGATAGAATAACTCACTGATTTATGATTTTGTAAAGATATTTAAGATCTCTATATTTCCATTTAGAAAAAAAGGTAAATAACAATTTTATTTTCTAAAGAAAAGTATTTGGAGAATTTGTTAAACACTGATTGTAATAAATTATATCCTTGTTTAGAGTTAGGATTCTAAATGACAGTAATGATAATAATAACAATAATATAATATTTATGAAAATAAAATTACAATATAAAATCAAATGGAAGGCCACTAAATTTTTTTTAAAAAAAGTAATCTTGCCCATATCTCAGAAAATTATTGTTAATAAAATAGAATTTCCAGTTTATATTAAGCAGACACTTTACATAATCATAAAACTTATTGTTTGACAAATACAATTTAAAAATCTAAAGTACTATTATTAATTTTTTTTTCTTTATACAATCTAAGTAATACTAAACCATTTACTTAACAGAAAAAGAATAAAAAATGTTTCAAGTGATTTATTTCAAAAGTTTTGATATCGTTTTAATACAACAACAATGAAAATTTTAAACTTTGTCAACATCAAAAAACATCAATATATTTTATGATTATCAACCAAATTCAAATAACATGCAGTTAAATGAAGTTATTACTTGAACTTCTATTGAAAGAATATTTTGAAAATTTTTGCTTTATCTCCCAACAGATATCTACATTTTTTATATTTATTCAGTTGTGTCTCAAAACCTATAGACCATCCATATCCTAGAAACAGTTAATAATATTGGACTGATAATATAATCTTTGTTTCTTTTCTCTGAGAGAGAAGCATTTGACTTCTGCAGGATCATTATGAACCACATATTTATTTGACCCTGTAGATGCTATACATATCCTATGATTGAGCTACTATGCTAATATTTTTTCTAATGCTTTAATAAACATTGTCATAATAATTGAGTTTAAAAGGCAATAATTCAAAATGAAAAATATATCAAATACAATAATTTTTAATTTAGGATTAAACAAAAGCCCACAAATCATTTAATTATATCCTGTTTTATATATCTATATGCTAACCATATTATATAAAGTTTATATGAATGTTTTAAGTGATATTATTACACAGATAAGGGCAAAGGCTACACTACCTTTTATAAGATTAGTTAAACATAATATTATTCAATAACTTTCCATAATTTCAGTTAGTATTACATGGTCTCAACATGATTTAATAAGTTAATACAGATACACAATTTGATGATCCATATGATGGCTATCATTTTTATATTAATTATGACAACAGTTTGATCTTAATAATTATTTACTTTAAAAAAAAAAGAATATTATAAAAGATATTATGTCTCAACAATTAAAATACATTGAGTTTGCTATAAAATTATCAGCTATATAAAGATCATATCAGTATTTATTTTTTTTGATATTGAAACAGTATATTTAATCCAAATATATCTGATATAATTTATATAAGTAAAATGTATCATTTTTTTAAAAACAAATTCTATCTTCTCCTGGTGATAATTGGACAAGTAACTTTAGCAGAAAAGTCATGAATTTTTGTTTCAGTTAATCCTATTTAAGGGAATGCTTTTCAAGAAAAATTAGTTTGCCTATCTTCATTTTTATTCTAATTACATGACCAATTTATTAAACTAAATTATTTGGCTAACAAAAGAAAATATATCTTTTCAAACAATTTTATCCTCCTTTTGCAATTGATAATGCCATAATAACAGAATTTTATATTGTAACTCAAAATTCCCTTGAAAATATGTTAACTTTTTTTTAATTTTTATATTGTCATCTATTGTACATTTGAATAATCAATAAATACTAGCTAGAAAAATAAACAGTTTGCTCTTGAAAAGCACTTATAAGCTGGAATCATATAATTTTTTTTTGTCAACATTTCTTCTCAAGTATGTATAAATATTTTCAAATAATATCAGTTTCTTTGATTGATGGTTTATCCACAAAATTGTCAGTGATTATTACTTCAGATATAACATGATCTCCATAAACTATAACAGCTGTCATTAAAAAGTTATCTCACTATGAAAATAAATAATATTTCATGGATTTACATTTGATTAAATAATTAATTTATGCTTACAAGATTAAACAATCTTAGGAACTAGATCCACATTTGGATAGTTACTGTATGATGTAAGGGAAAAAATATTCATCACTTATATAACGGACAGAGAGGACCCAATATCACTTAAAACATGATATTATAAATGTAAATACATAATTAACAATAGTCCACTTTATACAAACATGGCATATATTCTTTAATATATAACAACAGACTATTACCACCAAAGAATAAAAGTAGTTGAATCTTTCAATTTTCTAATAATGATTTTTATGAGCTTTACAAGATACCCAAGAAATATTGATTCCTTTACAGCCAAAGATAGTGTGATCATATTTATGACAAACTGACTGAAAAATAATGAATATTTACATATTATTCCACCTATTAGACATATCCTAGAGATAATTAATAACCTCAAGTATCATAGAATACTCAAAGATATGATTGAACAGATCAGCAAACTTATTTGAGCTACAACCTTAAGTTAATTAAACATTACAACTATAAACTTCTAATTCCCAATTTATCCACTCATTTTTATCTACTAAATCTTTGAAAATACTTTCATTATAAATACTTTAATATATACAGTCTGAAAAAGCAGTCAATATTTATAATCAATTAAAAAAAAGGAAGGGGTTTTACTTTAATTCCAAGATCTTTATTCAATCCATGTGAACAAAATTATTATAGTATGACTTAAAAGATACATTTTTCTAGAAATTATGTTACAATCCAATCTTTTTTGACATTACTAGATAACTTATTACACATATTATATTGATCCTTATGAAATAGTTACAGACATGAGCATATGAATTTTAAAGCCATGTTTAATAATATCACTCTGCTCTTATATATATATATATATATATATATATATATATATATAATCAGTATAAACATCTGCTCTTATATATATATATATATATATATATATATATATATATAATCAGTATCAACATAAAATTACTAAAGATATAGTTCTTTGCCATTTTTATATCATATTTGGATTTTTAATTGGCCAGATGGCTTTTGATAACTTTACTTCAACCTGTATTTTTTTAACAAAATCATCATTGTCAGTACTTATTCCATCTTTGTGTGATTAAATCATTGATTCAGAATTTGGCAAAACTCTGGGATCATATTTTTATAATATCTTTATAAATGTCATCTTGTGTTAATTGGTTTTTCCATTATTTTTTGTAGAACTTTTGGAATTCCTTATGCAATCTTCAATACAAAAAAATCAATGTTATAAAAGTAAGAAGCAATAATATTTGCATTAAAACAAAATCTTTTTGATAATGCTCTATCAAAATGACTGGAAAATAGAGCATAAAGAGACTTCCATCTGAAAAATACACCATTGTAGATATTATTAGAAAAATATTTGCAACAAGACAACACTGATTGCCAATAAACAATATATTAGGCAGAAACTATAGACAAGTCAACAAAATAGATATAATGGGAAAACATTTATATAAATCCAGAAGCATTTATCTCATAAACACACATTTTACAAATACTTATCAAAAACCTTGGAGAGATATATTCATAAATGAAAAGTTTTTTTTTTTTAAAAAAAAATTACATAAAAAAATTTAGTTTGATCAATCTTAGATATCTCTAAAGCATTAAGCCAAATAACATAAAAATGTTTATGTAATTATTTTTAAATTGACTATCAGGACTGTTGAATCCACACTAAATTCAATGACTTTCACAGGAACTAATATATGGTGACTGCAATTAGGTCAAATGGTAATATCGTTTATTATTTAAAAGTAGAAAATCCAATATTTTTTTAATTAATATTGATGATAAAAGTGAACTGGTAACTAATGATTAATATTTTTATGATTTTTATTTTATATTTTATTAATTATACATTACTTATGCATACTTATGTTATTTAATTTGAAAGGCTTTATGGTATAATAATCAATGAATTTATCTGAATATCATGTTCATAATTTGAATTTGAAATTGATACTGGATAAATCTTGAAATTTATTTTCATATTATAAGTAGATTACTTTTTTTTCACTAAATAGCCTAAAGCCAATACAGTCAGCCATCTAATTTTTAAGTGCTAATGGATATCTAGCTATTTTTAGCCAGAGTTAAACAATAAACTAAAACTATTAAAAATGCTAGCAAGCTAACATTTGCTTAGTTTGGTCAATAATATAATCTCCTTTATTATTCATCTCTAGAACAATTAAAATATCCTTGTGTCTATAATACAGCTATTTAAAGACTATTTTATATTTTTTTGTCTTGTATGTTTTTTAAACTGTGAGAATAAGTTTGAACTTACTTACTTTATTAAGTTTTAGCACAATCTAGATAAATTACTTACTGTTTTGTTACATATTTACTGTTAAATATTATTATATTTTTCATCTGTATTTTATCTAACATTGTTTTAAGTCTTATTTTAAAACTGTAGTCATTTCATATATATAAAAAAACTTTATTTTGTAAATCTAGCTAATCTAAGTTTTACATAAAATATGCATTTTAAACCACTAAACATCACATGATTACTATCTCATACTAGCACATAATTGTTATTAAACAAGGCAAAACTGGAGAGAGTTTTGTCTTGTTTAAGATGAAATGTAGTTTTAACATAACACTATATCCAATGATTAACATCTTAAGCCAATAAACATCACATGATCACCATTTCTTATGCTTGCTGATTAACATCTTTATATACATGCTATTTAAAAATAATAATAATAAACAAACAAACATAAAACATTAAAGCTTTAGAATTAATTCATCATAATTATCATTTTCAACTACTATTAATACACTTCAGAATGAAGGTCTCTCCAAATTTAATCACTTTTCTCCCATTCCTAGCTTCTCTTCATATCACTACAAACAGTCTTATTTCAACCACCCATCTCATATGTTTTTTTTATAGACTTTTTAACATCTACTGGGATCCAGTTTAATAGTTCAACTGATCATCTACTTTCATCTCTTTTAACAATATATTCCAATTCCATTTTTCTTTCAGAATTTTTTCAATGATATCGATATTGGTTTGTAATCTCATTGACATATTTTAGTTTAGACTTCTTCTTGGTACCCCAAACATACATATCTTCACACTTAATTAAATGGTCTGTAGTCTTTGCATTGCTTTTTTGTAAAGTGTCCAAGTCTCATATCCACAAGTAAAAACTGATAAAATACATCTATTAAAATCTTCCTTTTCAAACCCTTAACCATATTTCCTTTAAATATTAAACTATTACTATCAAAAGGACTTCATATATGTGTAATTTTATCTATTATAGTTTTATGTGCATTAATAGTTTTACTAGGCATTTGTATTTATTTACTTCTTCTAATTTATGGTTATCACCTTTTATTTATTTTTTCTGAAAAAAATCTATTAATTATAACTTTAGACTTTTAGCATTTATCTTTAAACCTAGTTTTTCCTTTCATCGGATAACTCTTACAATATTTACCGAAGCTCTGAAGTTTATTTGCAAAAACAATCACATTATCTGCAAAAACTTAAGTGGGTTTACATAATCTCCATTATTTTACTTCCTTAGTTTCCCATCTTATTGCACAAAATACTTCTAATACTCTGCAGTAAATTGTTTTAGAAATATGGAATCACCCATAGCCTTTTAAAGGTTAATCTTCTTAGTATCACCATGTAATTCAATCATTGCTATTGCACTTTGATACATATTCTTCAAAATATGATAATATTCTGTATATCTTGATAATCTAACACTTTAATCACAATAAAAAGAATTATAGAATCAAATGCCTTTTTATATTTTACAAATTCAAAGCACAGTGACTACTCATATTTATTGATGCTTTCCATAACTTTTCCCAATACTTGATGTATTTCACTATGCTAAAACTACTTTTAAATCTAACTTGCTGTTTTGGCTGGTTAAAATCTAAAGTTTTTTATACATGAATTGTAGTTATCTAAAAAAGACTTTGCATAGAAGTACTACAAGGCTGATATGTCTGTAATTTTTAATACATTCCTCATCACCTTTTTAAAATATCAATATTATAACTATATTCTTCCAATCATCTGGTACATCTTTATTATTTAGACATTTGATATATAACTTTGATAACAATTTTTCTATTTTTTCATCTGCTTCTTTTAAGATAATAATTCCACCATTTCATATCTCACTTCTTCATTTATATTATGTTATCTCTTTTTTTAGTAATAGTTACATCTTCTTATTGCAAAAATAACATTTCTTCTAATACCAAAATGTTTCATTATTATATATTGCTTATACCATTATTAATTTTTTTCTATTTCATTTTACAAACTTTAGATACACAATTCTTTTTAATAACTGAAATATAGGCTTATTATATACCTGCATCAATATATGTAATATATAGGATATATGAGCATAGACTTTTACATGATCCACCACTCTGCACTCTATCTCATAACAATGATACACTTGAACACATATATGTCGAAAAGATAAATAATCACCAATATACATATTTCATGCTAAACCAGCAATGAATTATTTTTATATATTTTCATATTCCTTCTTTTGTTTATATATTGCTTTAAAATTAAAAATAATTAATTTAAAACAAAATTGAAACAGATAACTCACTTAAAATAAAATAAAAATATTTAATATATCAACTCAGCCTTCATTCCTTAAATGGAACTTTTTCAAAATATTTCTTTTTATACAATCACATGACCAATTACCCTACAGCAACTTCCCCCAATAAACATTATTTACAATACATTACAATAAATATAATTACTAAAATACATAAATGTACATAAAAATGATTAAACTTATTGCAATCCTGCATAATATACATATAAATAATCTAAAAAAAAACCCACAATAATAATAATCCTTCCCTTTATTTTTAATATTATAACTATTAAAGATTTCCAATAATCTAACAATGTCCATTTCCCCCTTAATTATGCTGGACTTTTAACCATGTTTACATTTTCTTGAATATACAAAGTTTCATAACATTTTCTTTCCTTGTAATTTTTAACATACTTTATTACCTGAATATTTTTTTTGCAATTCATTTTATGTCCAGTATCTAAAAAATGGATATATGCCCCTGATTTTATAACCTTTTTATTAATTGCCTATCATGATCCTTAGCATTTTCCATGACAGTCTTTTCCATTGACTTATATATATATATATCATGTTATATATATATATTGACTTATATATATATATATCATGTTGTAAAAGCCACAACTAATTTATAAACTAACCATACCCTATTTTTAATATTACCCATTTTTTTGGAATTACACATTCATTTCCCTAAAGATTTACTATTTTTCCATCCTATTTAAATATCAACAGATAACTTTTCTTTTATCAAGATCTTATATAAATATTCTGAATATGGAACTGAAACCCACTTTCTATTTGTATACCCATGCCTTATACTTTTTTTGTATTGAAGTTGAAAATGATTATGTTGGTATGTGATATAAAAGAACCGATATTAAAAAGATTTGCAGAAATAATAGTAGTATAAACAATAGTGTAAGGTATGGGTATACAAATAGGAAGTGGATTTCAGTTCCATATTCAGAGCATTTATGTAAGACCTTGATAAAAGAAAAGTTACCTCATGATATTAAAATAGATGTAAAAATAGTAAATCTTTAGGGAAATGGATGTGTAATTCTAAAAAGAATGGGTAATATTAAAAATAGGGTAGTGTTGGTTTATAAAATTAGTTGTAATTAGTAAGGAAAGACTATCATGGAAAGAAGTAAGAAGCATGATAGGGCAATTAACAGAAAGTTATAAAAGATCAGGACCATATATACATTTTTTGGATACTGAACAAAATAAATAGTGAAAAAAATATTCAGGTGATAAAGTATGTTAAAAATTACAAGGAAAGAAAATGTTATGTAAATTTATATGTTCAATAAAAATGTAAACAAATGTGTAAACATGGTTAAAGAACCAGCACAATTAGAAGGAAAACTGAAATTGTTAGATTATTGGAAAATTTAGAGTTATAATTTTAAAAATAAAATGAAGAGATTATTATTGTTGTTTTTTTTGATTATTTGTATATATATATTATGAGAAAAAAAAAAGGATTGTAATAAGTTTAATTATTTTTATGTACATATATTTACCTAATTATATTTAATGTATATATTTTAATAATTATATTTATTGTAATGTAATATAAATAATGACCATTGGGGGAGTTGCTGTAAGATAATTAATTGTCTGATTTATAAAAAATGTAGTTCAGGAAACTTGTAAAGGGGGGTGGGATTTTAAATTGTAGTGTTATTAAAAAGATGAAGAATGGATGGGATGTAAGGAATAAACAAAGGGCAGTTGATTTAGATATAAATGTAGATGTGGAGAGGGAACAGGTCTGTAAAATTAATGGTAAGCAAGTTATTTATAAACATAATGGAGAAGAAAGAATCAAAAAGATTTATAAAAGAGTAGTTAGGAAAGAAAAAATTGTTAAAATTGGGTATTTGAATATGCAAGTTGGTAGGAGACCAGAAAAGTGGCAGGAATTAAACAAAGCAATTGAAAATGAAGGGCTTGAGGTAATAGCAGTAGTGGAAACACATCTAAGAGAAGATGAAGAATCTGTTTTGGAAGATTTGGTATGGCAGGGTATAAATAGAAAAAAGAAAGTAAAAAAGACTGTTGGTATAGGTGTTATATCAAAAAAAAATTTAAATACTGTTAAATGCCAAGAATATTTGAGGTTTGAAATAAGGTTGGGAAAACAAGAATGGATGGTGGCTATAGCTTATATAGCTACTGGAGATAGTCAAACTATAATGGAGTGGAACAATAGCATATATGAGTGCCTAGTTAAGGATATACCCAGTTTTAAAGAAAAGGGGAAGAGAATAATGGTTATAGGATATATGAATGGGCATATTGAAGAAATTGATGATGTAGACAATAAGAATGGACAGCTTTTGAAGAAATTTTGTCAGAGAGTAACATTGAGCATTGATAACTTATCAAATATTTATGCGGGACAATACACATGGTCTAGGAATTATATATCCCACACAATAGATTATGTATTGGTAGAGAAAGAGGGAATGAATAAAGTATGGAAAATTAACGTGTTTGATAATGAAGAGAGAGTATGTAATATTGATCACAATTTCTTTGTAATTGAAATGGTTAGTAATGTGATGGAAAATAGAAATAAAGGTAGAAACAATAATGAAAGATGTGGATGGAGAGTGAATGATAAGAATAAGTTAGAAGAGTATGAAATACAAGTTGAAGAAACCATGGAAGAGTTGGTTGGAGATGAGTATGAGGACTGGTGTGATGAAATAGAAAAAGTGGCAAATAGGATTTTAGGTGAGAATATTCAGAAGAATAAAAGTAATAGAAAAATGAGAGTTAGTAAAAGTGTAAAAGAGAGGGGGAAAGCATGCAGAGAATATAAGTGCGCTATTAAGAATAAAGAAAGTGAAAAAGATATTAATGCTAAATGGGAAAAGTATTTAGAAAAAAAGAAGTTAACTAAAATAGATAATTATAGAGAGAGAATAACATTAAATAGTAAATTATTGGATGATATTAATAAAAGTGGAAGAGAAAGGAGTAAAAAAATTTGGAATTACATTAAAAGGAGAAATTTAGGGGAGAGAAAGATAGTATTACTGGATGAGGAGGAAATAGAGTGTAGCTCTAGAGAAGAATTAGAGAGAATATTGAATAGTTATGTGATGGATATAAAAAAAAATGTTAGATGTGAAGGACAGAGGATTAGAAAATATAAAAGCATTTAGTAATGGGAATATTAGGTTTACAGAAAATGAACTGAATGAGGCAGAGAAGGAATTGAGAAGTTGTAAGGCAAGAGGGTTAGATGGACAGGCAGCAGAGATGGTAATGAATTTAGGATGTAGGGCAAAAGTAAAGTTACTATCATGTTTTAATAAGATGGCACAGAAGAGAGTTTTTCTGGGTAGCTGGAGTAATACAAGAATAAGATTATTATTTAAAGGAAAAGGTAAGGATCATAGAAAGTTAATTAATTATAGACCAATAGCGGTAACATCAGTTTTATATAAAGTTTTTTTCATATATGGTGGCTGGAAGAGTTGCAAAGTGAAATGGAAGAAAATAATGTAGTGGGAGAAATGCAAGGAGGCTTTAGGTCAGATAGGGATATAGGAGATAGTTTATTTGTAGTTACTAAACTTATAGATATGAGTAGAAATTCAGGTAGACAGTTATACATGAGTTTTATAGATATAGAAAGGCATGTGATAGAGCAAATAGAAGTAGATTATGGATAAGTTTAGCAAATCTGGGAATGTATGAAGCTTTAGTGGGTGTTATTAAAAAATTATATGAAAATAATTACTATACATATCAATTAGGAAATACAGAATCAGTTAAAAGTTAAAAATGGGATGGGACTGAGGTAAGGATGCCCTATGTCACCGATTTTGTTTATGTTGTATTTGAGTGAAATGGAGAGAGCAATAGAAAGTCTTGGAAGAGGGATAGAGATAGGTGGCAAGAGAGTATATACATTGTCTGGTCTTTTTTTGCGGATGATGTCTTTCTCTGTGTGCAGAAAGATATGGAAGTTATGCTGAGAACATGCACAAGAGTGGGTAAAGATATGGAGATTAAATTTAGTGAAGAAAAATCAAATATAACGATGGTGAATAATGGGGAAAGAGAAGACAAAGATTTCTTATTGGGGAATATAAAGTTAAGTGTGGTGAATAGATATAGTTATTTGGGAATCATCTTGAGTAATAAGAAAAATTGCTTGGATGAATGGGAGAAAAAATTGATAAATGAAGCAAAGAAAAGAAAGGGATTGATAAAGAAATTAACAGTGTTTTCATATAATAAATATGATGTAGCTAGAATTGTATGGAAGGGAGTGGCAGTAGCAGGGTTAACATACGGCAATGATGCATTATGTGTTAGTAAAGGGGTATTAGATTGCTTAGAAAAAGTACAAAGTGAAGTAGGAAGATGTGCATTAGAAGCTGAGGTGTGGACAGCAAAGAAGGCGATTCAAGACAAAATGGGATGGTCAAGTTTTTATATGAGGGATGCAAAAAGCAAATTGAAAATGTTTGGTAGATTGCAGTTTATGGACAATAAAAGAATAGCCAAAATAGTATTTAATTGAGTTACAAGTAAAGGATAGTCAACAAGATGGGTGAGAAAGGTAATGTGGTATGCAGAAGATTTGGATAAAGAAGTTATGTATGTATACTTGTACAAAAGGTGAGATGATTGTGTTAGAAGGATTGTTGAGTGTTATAGTGGTAAGGAGTGGGATAGAAGAATAGATGCATTAATAAAGAATAGGGAGTTGGAGAGATGGAGAACTAGTATGGAGAGTAAAATGAGTTTAAATATATATAGAAGTAAACAGAACATTGGGTGTGAGTTAATTTATGATAATAATAAGGAAAGTAGTTTATTGTTTAAGGCTTGAATGGGATCTTTAGCAACAAGAGAATATACATGTAAATGGAAATATTTAGTCTGCAAGTTGTGTAAGGAAGGCATAGAAAACATTAGGCATCTGTTACTTCAATGTAAATGCTTGGAAGCAGAAAGGTACAAATAATGAAGTTATGGAAGATTAAATATGAACAAAGTGATTATACAGAAAGTGAGTTATTGGTTTTTATTCTAGGTTTGGGAAAAGATAAGGGGGATTTAGATATGAAGGTCATGGAGTTGACAAAGATTATGTTGTGGAAATGGGATGGAGCAGATTATGGGAAAACTTAGGGAGGACAATGGAAAAGGAAGGTAAAGTGGCTAACAGGTTTTTCTGAGCATAGCTGCTGAGAGATTCCTGACTCCGTTTAAGGAGAAGTCACAGTGCATCACATCACATGTTCATGTGATTGTATAAAAAGAAACATCTTGAAAAGATTCCATTAAGGAATGAAATCCGGATTAATGTA
Organism: Epiperipatus broadwayi; assembly: GCA_028023455.1. Classification (NCBI taxonomy): domain Eukaryota; kingdom Metazoa; phylum Onychophora; class Udeonychophora; order Euonychophora; family Peripatidae; genus Epiperipatus; species Epiperipatus broadwayi. Next base: position 123,136 of record JAQFVV010000651.1, read on the forward strand.
TTAAATGATTCTTTTATTTATAGTGAATTTTCTGTTTCAATTTTGTTTTAAATTGAATATTTTTAATTTTTATATATAGAAGGCAACATTATGGATAAATTTTAATATTGAAATTTGATCATTTAATGTATATAATGTCTTATTACAGTAGAAAATTTACTAATAAATTGCTACTTTTTTTTAATCAGTTATTTTGTTACATTTTTAAAATTATATATCAGTTGTCTTGCAATTTGCAAGTTCTAATTTTAATTCATTTGAGAGTTTTTGAAAGTTAGAAATATTAACTGTTATTGCTATTTTTCTTAATAATTTTTATTTTTTCAATTTTGCACTGACTGATCACTTCCTGTTTTGAATCTATTGAAAACATTACAATTTTCAAATATTTATTTTCTATTAATCAAAATAGAATCCAATTCTGTGATATTTTCATTTTGATGTTTTCATGTTCCTTTGCATGTAGTTTTTTTTTTAAAAAAGAATTCATAATGTACAGTTTTGTTTTTTTCTGTAAATTCCACAAGGCTATGACTGCTTTTATTACAATCACTATAAGTACTTACAACTCATTCATGTTTTAATCATTTACCAATTTTAGCTATAAAGTCTCCCACGATATTTTTAAAATGTTTGGTCTGTTCAGAAACATTTTTGTTTATTTATATAAAAATCTACTTTTTGATCATAATGAGAACTTGTTAGGACATAAACATGAATTATTAGCATTTGATATCTTAATATCAAGTTCAATAATTATTCCCATTCCACTTATGTTTCCAATATTTGTGCTTTTCTAGTGAAATATTTATTCACTTTTTAAATTAACTATATCTTCAACTTTTCTTTTAATTTCAGTCCAATAATCTTCCATATAATATAAAACAAATATTCTTCCCATTCAATCAATCTTTCTACAATTGAAGACGATCTACAGTTATAGATGACCAAATCAAAAGTCATTATCAAATGACAGTATCAGTCTTTAATCAGAAAAATTGTAGTACTCTTCAACTCTAACCAATAACCACTGTCTTAGCTGGTGACCTTACTGTCTCCTGAGAATAAAAGAGTTAATTTAACTTTGTCATTATTATAAATATATATTTAAAAACACAATTCATTCACACATACATATATTCTGCCTTCACTTCAAAAAAAAAAAAAACAACAACTGATATTTCAATTAGGCATGTGGAAAAAAAGCATGGTGATTTTTGATCTTAGGAAGACGTAAATTTTATTTTTTGATATAGTTGGCAAAATTTTCATTTTTGGTGCTTTTATTAAATCATATGATTATATTTTTTGTTTGCATGGTTTGCGCAATGGTAATATGGCAAATTCCAGAACTTAAAGTTTATGAATTTTACTCAGTTGTCACTTTTGGCACTCAATCTTTTTATGAACTCCTAAACAATAAAACAAATTACTAATATTATTATTTATTATATTTTTTGCAATATATATAAAAGCAATAGTTTTATTTAAAAACTTCAAATAATTATTTTATTGAAGTGGCTTCAAAGCATAGGCTATTGAGCTTAACAATTTTATCAAACCTGAGAGATTTCATAAAGTTATTTTGTGGAAGTAATAAAATTATAATTATTGAATTTAATAATAAATTTAAAAATTCATATTTTGAAGTCAGATATTTATTTAAAAAAATAAATAACTCATTTATGAAATAATAAAAAGAGAAAATGAAATAAATTTTCATAACGCGAAAAAAAAAAGTTTTATTTTTATTTTTTGAAGGAGCATGATCAACTAAATATACACATACACCAATATATATATTGTGCCAGTCAAAACATGCTTATCCATCTAACACGAGCTGGAACTCACAAAATGTACTTCAAACCCAGTCAAGCCTGAGATTTAGGTCAGGGACCAGCCTGGATTCGAACCCACTCTCCAAGCACCAGATCTAACACCCAATGGATAACATAACAATGGTAGCACACGAGATTTAATTCTTCATCCGGCCCACTAGCAAATCGGAGAAAACAATAAGACTCATGGACTTAAACATATATATAAACAACGTAAATACTAGACATTCCACGGATAAAATCTAACATATTTAAATAATAGGGGCTTTACTAATGAATACTTATGGGCAATTAGTGAATTGGATTGATTTAATAATGAGACAGAAACTGATATATGATGAATTAAAATATATTTATTGACAATTGTTGTTGGCAAATGCACGCAGGCATTTTATTTATAAAGTAACATTCTCTAGACTATTTGAACAATAATTGATGTTGGCAAATAGGTTTGTGGCTATGATTCAATGGAGCCAAATATCCTGCTATACAACTAATCACTACATTAACTTTTACCAGTTATGCCCTTTCATCATCAGTTCGTGTGGCTCTTTTACGTAAAATCAAACCAAGTCTGGAGTGAAACTTAATACATCTTAATTATAAGAAATTTATTTTAACTATGGGCTTTTAAAGCGTCCCAGATAGCTTTAGATCGAACGGGTTTTCAAGAATGCTTCGGATCAACGCCGAAGACTGCATATTAGGGAGGGAGAGTTGGCTATAACGATTTTACTAATACGCTAGGCACAAGTAAAATATAATAATAAAGTGGCTCTGCGGATGGAAGAATAGTTTTAGGGTTTTTGTGACAAACAACGGTTTACCCAATAACCGGTCGTCATGCTGCTAATGGGGAACCTTTATTTGGTTCAGAGGCGGGGGACTTACGTGCTAATCTGGCCCGTAGCTCAGACTTCGCTACTGCACTACCCATAAGAGAAGATGGGCTGGACTTACCGTGGCTCCATCTTATATATGTATAAAAAAACAGCATAACGAGAAGATATAAATAAATAAATTCCACATCCGCCAAGCCGAAGGATATTATAAATGAAATATCACATATTAAATGAACACAAGTTTATCAGCTTGATCAAAAGAGCCAACTCTTCTGTAGCATGAGAAATACGATATGCTACTGACAGGAATGTATATACAAACTTTACTTTATCCCGTTCAATCTCTTTAGTTATCTATAACTAATAAACTCTTAAAAGGTGGAAAAGTATATTTAATAAGGGACTTACGAATACTTAACTAAAAAAATATACTTATAATTACACTCCAGGCTAGTTTAATCTTTAGTAACATAATAAATAAAGGTTGAAAAGCCACATTTTATATTTATATTAATTAATTTATTAAGTGAAAAAATATGAATTTGGGTTTCGAAACAGCGCACGAAATGACGCTATATAAATAATTTAAATTTATATGTTTAAAAACATATTCTATAATTAAATGCACGCCGTTTCGAAACATAGGCATAACTAATAATAAATAAAATAAGCAAAAGAAAAGCAAAATATAATTGCAGTGATTAAATTATATAGCAAAATATTAATTAATAAAGAAAAATTTGCAAAAGTATTACATTTTCTAGAATTAAAATATTATTTTAGGAAACAATTTAGACAGTTTACACTATTGAATTAAGGAAAAATTAGCAAAAAGTATTTCATTTAAATATTATTTCAGAAACAATTTAGCGAGAAAGTTCAATGATATGGTTAGCTAACCTGTTTTGAAGAAACAATGACTGTTTTTGAAATTTACAGAGCTCTGCGATTTTAAATATTAAAACAGTTCTCCTGTAGATGGGCTGGAGATATTCGAACTGGAATGAAGGTGAATTCTTGGGCGGCTTATGGCATCTTTAATTTAGTTGGGAGACGATTTTTAAAATATTGTTTGTTTAGCTGGATTGAAATCGGAACGAAGGCAAATTATTTTTACGGCTTATGGCATCTTCAAATTTAGTTGGTGTAAGCTTGGTTGTTCCTTTGGCATTTGATGGATTGAACTAGGCGTTCCATCACGGGAAAGCAGCAAAATTTTGCCTGACTTTAGCCAGACATGTTAAGGTTGAACAATTTAAAACTTCTCATGTTAACTCTCTTCAAAAGTAAGATGGATTCTCCCTTCCCGCTTAAAATAAGGCCTATTTATATCCTTCTACTAAACTTTAACACCTTTCTGGAATTTCGTAAGCCTCGGGACCAATTGACTTTTAATTAAAGCAAAATAATATAATTCAATTTCTACAACAACTGATAAAATCTCCGAGGTGTTATATTTAATTTCCTTAAAAAAATGTATCAAAATATATAAACTATATAATTTGATTCATTTTCATTAATTAAATTCCTTTTCAGGTGTTATTACTTAGCAGAAGGAACGGTATTCTGATTTAATGAAAAAGTCTTTTGTTGCAAACAAAAATCAATCAGAAAACAGATTTTACTTTTTTACCCGGGTGTGTCACTAATTGATATCTTGTTTACAAAAATTCTCATTTTTAATTGCGAACAGATAATTCTTATTTTATAAAACTAAATAACTTTTAACATATTTGTTTATTAAAAAAAAAAGCAAATTTAAAGAAAATACTTGTTTCAACTATATATGTAAAACATTAAATCAGAAAACCGTTAAATAAATTAAAGAAAACATTTACATTACTTTTATTTAAACTTAAATATATATGAATCATTTTGCCGTTATTCCAAGGTTTAAATTATCCATCCACATACGAATATTATAGCGAATATAATTAAGAATTGACTGAAAATTAATAAAACATTTTATAATAAATTATGAGCATTTCTCCACTATAATTTTATCAAACCTGTCTAATTATAGTGTGTTTTCGTATGTAAATGGATGATGCCATTCAAGCGGCCATTGTAGCAAAGTTTTCCCGCTCGACTTATATATTACATTTTTACATTTAAAATAGGTTCGAAACTAGTTCAGACGGGTAGGTCATTAGGTTGATGGTGAAACGGAAAGGGATTGGAGATTTCCGTTTCAATATATATATATATATATGATGATATATGTGTTCTCTGTGCTATTCTGTTTTTTCTTCAATTATTTTTTATTTTTAACTAATTTGGTTTATGAATTGTAATTTTAAAATCAAATTTTATATACAAGTTAAAAAGTATCTATTATTTAAATATATCTGGTAAAAAGTCCCCTGATAGGCTGGTTTTGGGCAGTGTTGATCTGGCTCTTTACTCATTACTTCTTAGTTTTTACCCAAGTTGGCTTTCCAATTTTTAGCAGGTAGACCAATTGTGGTCCTTACTCATTTGGACTGCTAATTCGTAGGCAGAGGTATTCAGAATGGTCTTGACATGGCTGTGGTTCGAGAGTTTATTACTTGGTGAACTTGGGCCTTGGACCTCGCTGATTTGTTGTGGTGGTTGGCACAATGCTGGACTTCACCTATTCAGCTGAAGCATTTGAGTCTTCACTTCGGGGCCCCAGGGGTGGGATCATTGGGTGATGGTTAACTTCTCAACAGCCGGGCCATGTGGATCCACATACAGATACACATTAATCACATTACAGCAATTTTTATGGATGTAATTATTTTTGAACATATGTACATTTTACCTTGTTACATTGAATCATTGTGTAATCCTCAATGGGTAAGTGTACCCAAAATTTTTTGTAATCTTTTATTAATAAAGGTTACTTTGAGAAAAAAAAAAAAAGAACTATACACAGTATTCTGATGATTATGTTATTTCTGCCAGTTCAAAAGATGATCTACAGAGAATATTTAATGTTTTGAATACAATATATAAAAACATTGATTCTATAATTATTGTTGAAAAAACTCTAGTTTTGATTAAAAAAAAATCTTTAGCAATTTTTGCTAGAAGTGTTATGTGAACTAGTGTAAATATAATGACAGCTTTTTAAGTAGAAAGATCAATCTGGATGTTGAAGTATAGCATAGACACTAATTATTGTTGATAAGTGACTTAACAATAAATAAATTAGATATTTAACACTATTATTTTGCTGAATTTATAATGATACTTGAATATCTTATCATTGCAACATAAAAACATATAAAAAGTTTGATTTAATTGTGCTTTGTAAATTTTTAGAAAATGTGATAAAAAGATCATAAGACCAATAAATATATTTTTAATATGGTAGATATCATACTATTGAATCATTTACTGTAAAAGTATTATTATATTGAATATGTGAAGCGAATGAAAAATATAAGACTTCTTAAAGTATATTTTATAATGAATTTGAGCATAGCTTCATGAGAAAGAAAAACTTATTTACATTATAAAGATTATCACAAGGAAGAAGTGATGATTGTTTTCATTTGTAAAATTTGATGAAAAATAAATTACATTGGAGAGCTACATTTACATATTGTATTTAAATATTTCAAAAATGAAAATGTCTGCAAAAGAATTTGAAAGACAGCAACTCAATGTATCAAAAATTGATAAGCATATTTTATATGTGGATCCATTTATGGTTCATAGATCAGTTTATATAATCATTGCAAAACTCATTTTTAATATAATAGTATTTTTTTTTTCTTGAAGTTCAAATGGTCATATGTATTTGTGATAGTTGCTAATTATGATAATAATTGTACACATATAGAATTTACACAATAGTGTAAATAAAGAATAAGCTATTATTCACTAATTTATACTATCCATTAAAGTCTTAGAATATAGAGGAAATGGTAACTCTACTACAATCAATTAATCAACCCTAATAAATCTTAATTTTTTATTTAACTAAATAGAAAGTTTCTTAATATTCTATAGCATATATTCACACTGATAACATTACTTCAAAAAAGATATTAATAAAGATAATTTAAAATTTAACGTATATTTTTTCTAAAGAATTTGTTCTTTTTCATTTTGTTTATACATGTGTGTCAATTCCTTCATAGAAGCAAATTAGAAATACTATACATAATTAATTAATAGACTTGGTATTCCAAAACAAATAGAGAGGATCACAAATATTATAATAGTCTGATAATATGATTTATGAAACAATATAAGTAAATAGTTAATTATCACAATAACTAATAATAGTATCTTATAAATAACATTTTTAATAATTAAATTTTTGTTTTAACTACAATTTTTTAAAACTAATTTTCAGTTTCAGTATGGAAAAACTGGGGTAAACATGGGGTAATGGCACTCATCATAATCATTCTCAGTTAATGAACTAATCTAAATTAAGTATACAAATAACATAATGAGCATGAGAGAACTAAGACTATGTAACTATACGTTACTATAAGTTCGCCAACATTACCAAAAGTTATGAGGTGAACCTGGGATGATGGGAAGTCATCACCATCCCCAAATAAACAAAATATAAAATTAAATATAAAAGAAATGAGCATGAATGATAATGAATATAATGAGAGATTAGCACAGAACTAACTATAAGTAACAATAAGTTCATCCAGAATTACACAAAAGCAATAATTATTCATCATCATGAATGATCAACTAAAAATGAATCAACAGTCAATCCTGTGACTGGGTTTAAAATGGATCTACTATAGACCAGGCTAATTATTTAGTGCTTTCCAGCTTAGGGTAGATTATTTAAACAGTAATTTGGATATATAAACTTAAGTGCAAACCCATAAGAATAAAACAATTAAAAAAATAATATTGGAATATTAAAACATGCTAAACATCAGCAATGCTCTGGCCACTTAGTACCATGAATGTACTAGCAACTATAAATTAAATTTCTAAAGAATAAATAAAAAATGAAATGTAGTATATGAACTTTAAAGGATATCTCTTTTGCATAAAACCATGATCATCATCATCTGTATCTCCATGACACTAAACATAAATCCCTTTTTATATGACAGACTATTATACATGAATCCAGCTCACAGAGAAAAAGCTTTATAGCTGTTACTATGAAGAAGAGGTCTAATACAACATATAATAATTTATAATATTTTAGGATTAAATAAATTCACTGGAATAACCTTAACAATGAAATATAAATTAGGCATTCTGATTTTGATCAATACAAAAAAAATATGCTATCACATTGTGATTTATTAATATGTCAATAGGTTTATATAAAACTCATATATATATTAGTTTATGACATATATATATATATATATATATATATATATATATATATATATATATGTCATAAACTAATAATAAAAATAGGATTAATTTTAACATATATGTGTCTACTTGACATGCATCTATATAAGCACACAGACATGCAATAACATATGGGAATTGTCATATAATAATAAAAAAAATAACATTATCACATTTTAATGATACATAAATAATGAATGTTTTTGTATATATATGGGTACTCATGGAAATGAGTGAGTTACACTAATATTTTATTAGTTAAAAAACAAACTTATCAAATCACATCATATTTTCACAAGACATAATTAATTCAATGTCAAAATTATAAAATGCACATATCAGGTAGGATGTATAATAATTATTAAAAATGAATTGAATTTTTTTGTAAATTTATAACAATTCAAACATGTTAATTAGTAAATTATTATGCAACACATCTGAGTGCTTATATATATATGCATTTTATGTTTTTTGACAGTGAGTTTATTATGTCTTGTGAAAATGTAATGTGATTTGGTGAGTTTGTTTTTTAACTAATGACATATCACTGTGCCACACATTTCCATGAGTACCTACATATATATACAAAAACAGTCATTATTTATGTATCATTAAAATGTGGTAGCTTATTTTTTATTATTAGATGACAATTCCCATATGCTACAGCACATCTGTGTGCTTATATAGATGCATGTCAGATAGACACATATGTTAATAGTAATCATATTTTTATTATTAGTTTATGACGATTCAAATGTGTTCATTTATTATACAGGCATGTAGTGTATGCTGGTATATACATGTTTTTTATAAACCAATTGACATATTGATAAATTGCAGTGTGATAGCATATTTCTTTTGTATTATTCAAAATCAGAATGCTGAATTTATATTTATGGCATAATCATCAGACCTTAATTTCATTTTATTGCTTCTAATTAATAAATGTATATTTCATTGCTAAAGTTATTTCAGTGAATTTATTTAATCCTAAAATATTATAAATTATTATATGTTATATTAGATTTCTTGTTCACAGTAATAATTATAGACCTTTTGCTTTCTAAGCTGGATTCATGCATGTTCTGTTATATAAAAAGGGGTTCATGTGTAGTGTTATGGACATCCATATGATGATGATACTGGTTGGTGCAAAAGGGATATCCTTTAAATTCAATGCACTTTATTTCATTTTATTTATTATTTCTTTAGAAATTTAGTTTATAGTTGACAAGTACATTAATGATAAGTGGCCTGGGCATTGATGATGGTCAGCATATTTTTAGTATCTCAGCATTATTTGACTTATTGTTGTATTTTGATGGAATAGCACCTAAGTATGTGCATCCAGATAATTATTGTTTATTCTTGCCCTAGATTTGGCAGTGGCTAAATAATTAACTTAGTCTATGTTGGACCATTTTCAAATACAGTCACAAGATTAACTGTTGATTTATTTTTAGGTGTCAATTATTCATGATGATAAATTGATTATTTCTTTTGTATAATGCTGGTGAATTTGCAGTTACTTAATATAGTTAGTTCTGTATTGATCTCTCATGCTCATTTCTTATTGTATTTGATTTTAAATTTTGTAGTAACTTGTGTTGATGATACTTTTTCCACCATCCCAGTTCACCCCTGTCTTTGTACCATCACAATGTGATCCCTTTATGGTTCACAGATTAGTTTTATGGTCATTGCAAAATTCTTCTTTAATATAATAGTATTGTTTTCTTTCTTTTTTATCTTGAAGTTCCAATGGTCATATTTATTTATGAGTGATTGCTGATAATATACATATATAGACTAATAAGCAATAGCGTAAATAAAAAATAAGCTAGTATACACTAATTTATGCTATCCATTAAAGTGTTAAAATATAGAGGAAATGGTAACTTTATTACAATCAATTAACTAACTCTAATAAATCTTAATTTCTCACTTAACTAAATAGAAAGTAGCTTGGTATTCTCTAGAATATATTCATACTGATACAATTAATTAAAAAAAGATAGTAATGAAGATAATTTAAAATTCAAAGAATATTTCTTCTAAAGAATTTTGTTCTTTTTCTTTTTGTTTATATATGTGTGTGTGTCAAATTCTTCATAAAAGCAAATCAGAAATGTCTTGCGTTGTTAGCCGAGAGGTATCGCAGTCGCCATGCAAGCAAGTAGTTGGTTGCTGACGGTTGTGTGTTCGCGTCCCGGCCGATGCTATGACATATATATATAAAAGCAAATCAGAAATTCTATACAGAATTAGTTAATAGATTTGGTACAAGGAAACAAACCGAGAGTATCACAAACATTATAGTGGTCTGATAATATAACTTATGTAACAATATAAGTAAATATTTAATTATCACAATAACTAATAATAGTATCTTATATGTATCATTTTTAATAATTAAATTTTTATTTTATCTACAAATTTTTAAAACTAATTTTCAGTTTCACATTTAATAAAATAAAATATTAAAGGATAACATTTTATGAACAACTTTTAGCAAAAAAAGATTTTTTGCTAAAATGAAAAAACACGTCTAGAGATTGAAAGCAGGTTTATCGCAATGCAATTTGTATATATTATGTTTTCTTAAATTACAGTGTCCAAAGTATTTTCACATATATTCTGTCAGTTCATAGTTTAAAAAAAAAGAAAAACAATCAGTCACGTCAATTTTACTATAAAAATTTTAATCAATCGTTGATTTTTATCTTTTATGACAGTTGCATTAAATAATAATTGATACTTCTTTATTCTAAGTTTCCATTTACGGCTTATAAAAGTTTAAGTAAAATAAAAATCAAAAAGGCAAAAAGATTTATAATGCTGTATATAAGAAATACATCTGTCAACCATCACTATATACATATTAATATATGGAAGAGGCTATCTTTTGTTAAAGCTATTTGTTAGTAAATAAGCATTTATTTTTATATGACGCTATGCATACAATTGTTTACATTCAAAGATCAGCCTTTCAAGCTAATTGTGCATACAATTGTATGCATAGCGTCATATAAAAATAAATGCTTAGTTACTTATAATTAAGTTTTACTTAGAATGACGTCTAGTAAATTCTAGACAATTTCACCGACGTCATTCATTACAACATCGTAGATAGTAATTTAAAGTGAGAATTCTACTCTCACGCTTTACTCAACAGTACTTCAGATTTGCTCATATAAAAGAATTTGAGTTGTAGGAGTAAGAGGATTCCTTTTATTCCTGCATAAATACTATATCTTGTATTGTGGAGTGAAGTATTCATTTATTATTTAACACTCGCAGAAGACGCATGCACAATTAGCTTGAAAGGCTGATCTTTGAATGTATAAAGCTATTTGTTATAAATGAGAAAAGGGCAAAAATATATTGAGTATTGAGAACTACATCAATGAGCACACATATATAGAGAATAATTTTACAGACTTATTTTAGAACATTAGAAAAATTGTTTAATTAGTCATTTAAAAATGGTTTCTTTACTAAGTGGAGTTTTAAAAACCCACAAGTGATCTATAATGCAAATATTGCCAAAGACTTGATTTTTTAAAATAACACAATATGATTAAAAGTTTGAGTAAAAGAAAAAGTAAGCAAATAAATTGTGAATGAAGATGAAAAAATTATTTAAGATGATGATGAAAAAAAGTTTTATTATGATGAAAAAAGCCAGTAAAATCATAATGAATATCAGAAGCTATAGTGGAAATATTAAAAAAAATGTTCAAAGATTAGTTAAAAAAAGTTATGAGTCTACACTATAACATTTGCTGAGACAAAGACGAATAGAAACAAGTATTACCAGTTTGAAGGAAATGTTGGTAGACAAGTTGTAATCAAATAAAATATCTAGAAGAATGTATAGAAGAGCTATCCCATAAAGATCTCATCTAAAACATTGTTGCTAAAGTGAGCCTTGTAAAAATAATTTCAGTAATAGAATATGAGATCAGGTTGGCCTTCAAATCATTGACAAAAACTAAAGTTACAAGAATGACTGTCATTTTAATAATAACTTTACAAAAAGTTAAAGAAGTGTCAGTAAAGGCTGGACAAAATAAGGAAATTAATTTAGAAAAGAACAGATTTATAAATTAAAAGAACTTATTTATGTTTTATAAAAAGCCTTTGCACAAAGTGCAAACAACAATATAATATTTCATATATCACATGCAAATAAGTCTACACAAGAAATTTTAGCTGAATAAAGGTCCATTATAATAATAATATTCTTGCTTACCATATGAAATAATTAAATCCAATGCTTTTAATAATTAGCTAATGCATTCTTTGTGTGGTGCAAAAATATTCTGTAATATCAGAAAATCTATTTTTGTATTAAAGATTGAACCATATATATCTTGATAATGCTTAATTGTACATTGTTAACTTATTTATTCATGGAACCACCATTTCTTTAATCTTTCTGGTATTGTGTTTAGTGCAAATAACTCAATCTTTTATAGGTCAAAACAATGTCTATTTATCCTCATATTGAAAAAAAAGATATCATTGTAGTGTCTTTTTTTATATCTTTTGTATGGGTATGTGTGTTGTTTATTTTTATTAAAATATTAGCTTGTGATTCCACAAAGATGATTACTCAGACCCTGGCTTATACCATTGGATAAAATAATCAGTTTAAGATTGTTTTATAAAGCAGGTTTATCATTGGAATTATTAATTAATCTGTTTAGCATTACAAGGTGTCAAATTTCAGGCTAAAATCTTATTACATATCATGATTTGTCCTATAATTTCTGGAATGAATGGCATAACTATTCATGGTTTGTTGTTCTCATTTAATCTTATTTTCCATTTTAGCATATAACTAAAAATCATTGTCTGTTTATATAATAGACATTTATCATAACAGTTTTGTAAAATATACAGTTTAATTTTCTTTATTTATATTTTATATGCTTCATACTAAAAAAAAATAATGATTTTGGAGGTAGAAATTCTGCGAATTTATAGATGTAGAAATGTTTAACTTTAGATTTAGGTCTATAATTTCAAAAGGCTTAACAAGCATACAATAATTTTATATCATTTTATTTTTTTAATTATGAAATATATAAATTTTATGCTTTTGAAACCACTTTCCTTTTTTATAGTTCATTTTAATTTGAAAAAGGCTTTGGATAACTCATTAATCATTTTTTATTTTTTCTCTTCTGGTCTGCAAATGAATGTATCATCAACATATCTCTTAAAGATCATTTTTTGTCATTCTTTAAGATAGGATAACTAACTTCTTATTCAATATGAATTATTGTTAAGCTGCAAATAATTTCATTGATTGATAGTCCTGTGAGAATATTTACATTATTTTACATAATTCATTCTTTTAGTTTGCTTGCATGTATAGTGCAATTGTCCTCAAAGCTGTATATTGTTACCAAATAGATAAATAAGAATGAACAAGTTTAGCACTTTTGAAGGGTCCAGCCTTCATAATCATAGCTTAATTGTTAATAAGATTAACGATATGCAAATTTATGCTGATTATGCTAGACATTACATTTTCTTGATAAAGCATATCATGTATTTTTCCTGTTTATGGCATCTTTGTCTCTGGAGATGAAAAAGACTTCCTTGACTTTTCTTTTGAGGTCATGTGCACATGATTGTGGGGTTGTCTTGAATACACTTATGTTGTCTTGCATTCTGGTGCTGAAAGAAAATCGAATAGGTGGAAGGTTGATTAAGAGCTCTATTGTATGAGTATTTGTATTGAGCCAATGACATGGACAAAAATGCTCTTCTTTCCCCATAGTATGAGCTTTTACAGTTATTGTTGGAGCAAGCAATATTGTATACTGTATAGGGGGTCTGTAAAAGTGCAATTTGTTATTTAGTGTTGTTGATTAAGTTGTTGTAGCTTAGGGGTGTGGAAGCAAAGCTTATACCTGCTATTGAAGATAGAATGTAATTTACTATGTAAGTTGGAGATGTATGGGTAGCAATAATCTAGGTTTATCTTGTTTGATGTGAGTATACCCCCCAAACTCCAACAACTTAATAAACAAAACTAAAGATCAAATTCTGCTTTTACATACCCCCCTCCCATACAGTATATAATATTGCTTGCTCCAACAATAACTGTAAAGGCTCATACTATGGGGAAAACAGAGCATCTTTGTCCATGCAATTAGCACAACCCAAATACTCTTACAATAGAGCTCTCAATCAACCTTCCACCTATTTGGTTTTCTTTCAGTACCAGAACACAATCCAACACAAGAGTATTCCAGACAACCTCACAATCATGTGCAGAGAGATACATGACCTCAAAAGAAAAGTCAAGGAAGTCTTCTTCATCTCCAGAAACAAAGATGCCATAAACAGGAAAGACACATGCTATGCTTTATCAAGGAAATGGAATGTCTAGCAAAATCAGCATAAATTTGCATATCATTAACCTTATTAACAATTAAGCTATGATTATGAAGGTTGGATCCTTCAAAAGTGCTAAACTCATTCATTCTTATTTATCTATTTGATAACAATATACAGATTTGAGAACAATTGCACTACACACGCAAGCGAATTAGAATATATATATATATATATATATATCCCCAAAGTAAGAAAATTATTTGACATAATTCATTTTTAAATATTATTGTTATATCTTGACTTTCCATTTTATGACTACATTATAAAGTCTTTTTGGCTTATTACTATGTTTGTCTATACATATTCAAACTGCCTAGTACCTGCACCTTATTGAACAATGGCATTCTGCTGGTATTGTTTATGTTTTCTTTTTTTTATATTCATAAATGTAAAGGAAAAATATATTGTTAAATTATTAAATCCTAATTTGTTCTATAGTCATTGGACTATTATTTTTGTCTTTCTATAGCAATATAAACCCTCAAAATATACTGTATATGATAAGTACCATTACTAATTGATATGTATTTTGTATATTTTTCTCATGTATGCTTTATTTATATATTTACAGTTGAATTGAATTTTTCTTCATTTTTAAATTATTAACTTTTTCTATGTTTTTTTGATCTAATATATTGAAACTATTATGTTTGTCTTTCTTTAAATATATGTTGTTATTAAATTTAGCATTTCTTTAAACTTTTTAATTCTTTTGATTTATATTTGTGAATATGGTTTATTGAAATATATTCAAAGTAATTGCACCACTTGTTAAAATTGAAGTTATTGTTTAATTTATTTTCAAAAGCTATTTTGACATTCATAATATATTAAAAATAAGAATTTGGGTTTTTCTGCCTTCCAAATATTTAATGCCATATGTTATAAGTAATTTCTGTATTTCTTTTAAGTTATATGCTTATAATATTAAAAAATATTATCATTATATTAATTTCCTATTTATTATCTAGAAATTTAAATGTCTTTTGGTATTTATTTATAACACTGCTTAATTTTCATATCTTGTTATGATTTA
This sequence comes from Epiperipatus broadwayi, assembly GCA_028023455.1. Classification (NCBI taxonomy): domain Eukaryota; kingdom Metazoa; phylum Onychophora; class Udeonychophora; order Euonychophora; family Peripatidae; genus Epiperipatus; species Epiperipatus broadwayi. The sequence continues at coordinate 138,591 of JAQFVV010000651.1, forward strand.
TTAGGATATTTTGTAGTTGCACATTATGAACTTATTTTAATTTTATGCAAATATATAAATAAGACATATGTGAAAGAAGAATATAGGAATATACATCTATCAGTGGTAATACCTGCTGCATTCAATCAACTATAAAACTACACAAAAAAATAACATTTTTTGCAACTAATTATAAATATTGGGAAATTGTAAAAAGATAAACACATGGCTATAAAAAGAATTTAGATTTGACTATTTAAAAATAGTCTCATCTTTTACATTCATGGATAATAAAGAGAAAACAGACATATCCAGTAATAATTTATTTGATATATAAAATTTATTGAAAAAATATTGAGAAACACAAAAAAATTAATGAATGTCTTAAAATAGAAGAGTCAAGATATAAAGAAACATTTAATAGTAAATTGATATATAGAATAAGCATGGCTTATTAGAGGTATTAGCAACAGAATTGCTTGCAATTAAGCTCACATTAAAAAATATAAAAATTTAAGCCAAAAAAAAAAAATCTGGTATTAATACAGCAGTGAAAAAGAAGAATAAATTAGAAATTTTAAAATTTATTAGAATGAACAATTTGGCAATATTTTGCCTTAGTTAAGTTCAACTAATCAAAGCAAAAATAATTTTAATCAAACACAGTATGATTGTTGATTTGGATAATAGAATATGCATTTTAAGTTACTATAAAAACTTTAAACAATAATTCTATGTTTGAAACATTTATATATCCTAAATTTTATATCTTCAGTGAACTATATAAGTCTTTTATATAAAATTATTCTAAACAAACTATGAATAAAGATTGTAATTAAAATATTTAATATATATCATGCTATAAAAGATAAAAGTGGCATGCATTATTGAATATTCAAGCAATAGGACTATAAATAAAATAAAAAAGTAGACAAAATGGGTGGCCATACTCTTTGATTTTATTTTAAGTCTGTTTTGTCTCATTAATTGAATCTATCTCATTAAATATTGAAACAGATGTTATCGCATCAATCATATTTAGTTCCAATCATATTAAGCTACTTAACAAGTCATAGGAAGATTTTTTACTTTCCCAGAGAAATCTTATGTGATTTCTCTTGCTTTTTTCCCACACACACATAACAAAATAATGATTAATTTTTAAATAATACAGATTCCATATCTCCATTTATATTATTTTTATTATAAGAGTTAGTTATGTAATGATTTTATAATAATCTTTCAATAGCTAACAAATATTAATTACAGTATAATTAACATATTATATGAACTTCAGTGAAATTTCCAATTAAAGATTGAAAATTCAAAATTAGAAATATAAAAATTAAAAATTGGAGAGAAAAAAACTCCTACAGTTTTAAATATATATTTAAAGTTTTTTAAGCAATATCATCAACATGTCCAAAAGAAAATAAATAAATTTCTATATAAATAATAATAATAAAAGTAATGAAGGTAAAAATGTATAATTATTTTCACGTAAATCAATTGAACTTAAATATTTAATGTCATTTTTATGTAATATTTAATTACTATACTTTGTGGATTGATAGGTAACTACTATATATAAAAATAACAAGGAAATAAATCAAAAGCAACATATAAATAGCATTAAACAAAATTGCTATTTTTAAAGACAATTCATCTAAACACAAATTATGGAGATAAAGCATTGTAGGTCTTTGTCTTTATGCCAGTTTTATTATTGAATTTAAATGCAATAATAACACATTATTTCAGATGTACTTATTATTTTAATTATGCAAGATCAGGAAATCTTTGTATTGTTGCACTTATAGTGACACAGAAATGTTAAGGAATTAGAATTTATCCAGATATCTTATGGGCTTGTTTTTCTTTTATTTAATATTAAATCATTATAAAATATAATTTTACCATATTCTTATGTAAAATACATGTAGGATCAGCACTGGAAAGCAATCTTTATAAATTCATATCTAAAACAAAGATTTAATCTAAAGATCTTAGTGTGTTTATGAGTAAAAGACTATAAGTTTGCTATAGAAAGGAAAGTGTTATTCATTTTTAATTAAATAATTGTACCAAGGGATGGTTTTAAAAATTTATTTAAAAACTACATCATGAAAACATTTTATACCATTTGATCTCAATACAAGACTTTTTATTCAGAGTTTGTGCATAATATTGTTATAAAACTATGTAAATTGTTACCAGCTAATAAAAATGAAATAAAAATAAAGACTAAGCATATAATATTATAAAAGAACTAAAATGCATATGAAAATTTTTATAATACAACAATTTCTATCAATTTTTCATAATGTAAATTAATTTAATTTCTGATTGAGCGCATTAAAAAGTGAAATTATTTTTATAAATATCCTTAGCCCTTTGTGAATATATTGTACTCATTTAAGTATTTTTTCAAATTCTAATCGTTACGATTCCTCCCTCCCTCTCCCCGCTTTTTTTCAATCTTTTCACAAAACTCCTGAGATTTTGAAAATAACATTTTTAAAACTAAAATTTTATTTTATGTCACTTTTTATAAAAATAAAAAAAATTAAAATTAAAACTTTTAAAATAGATAAGATTTGAAATACAGGCATTCTTCATATACCTGAAGCTTAATTGTAAATATAGGGAATTTGAGCACAGACTTTCAAGCACCGTTCAACTATTCACACGGTCTCATACCACTGATACACATGTACCGCCCACATGTAGACAAGATAAATAATCACCAATATACATATTTCATGCTGAACCATCCATCAATTGGTTCAGATTATCATCTTCCATATATATATAATAAGTGCTCAGTTTATATTAAGATAGCAAATTTTCATACTTTAATGGACAGGCTTCAATCTATTTCAATCTTCAATTCTTCAGCAATCCATACCATTGAAAATCTGATGATGGAAAGTCCAAGAGATTATATATGTGTGGGAGATGATAATCTGGACAAATTGATGAGTACTGGTTCAGCATGAAATATGTATATTGGTGATTATTTATTATTTCTGCTTGTGTGTGGTCATGTGTATCAGTGGTATGAGGTAGTGTGGATAGTTGAAGGGTGCTTGAAAGTCTGTGTTCAAATCCTCGATATTTTTAAAATAGATAGTAAATAATTATAAATCACATAATATGCTAAATATAACAATTATTATGCATTATTTAAACTTACTTGTAATGTTTCTTATTGTAGATACATGTGTTTTCTTTAAATTATATTTAATGCAGATTGTAATTAATATTATTAAAAAAAACTGCTCTAATTATAAATTATAAATTCTACAAATTTGTTTTAAAACATATAATCTTGTTTGAGATGTTAAAAAAAACCTATTTGAAAAACAGGAGTAAAAGATTGAAAAGAAATAAGTGATTAGAACTTCTGTTTTAATCAGTTAATTCTTTGTCAGCAGAATGACAAAACAACTTGGCAAAATTATCAGCTGCTGTTGAAGGAGTCACCAGAAAAATTTACTTGAAACAAAAAGAAAATTAAATGTTATATATTGTACTGGACACTCACACGTGTTAAGAACATCTGTCTCTTGAGGGCACCACTAGGCTACTTAATGAGGCTAGAAATTTTTTGGGGGGTGACTGAATATTCACTAACGATGATGAGCATCCAGGCATAAAATAAATTATTTGCCCCTAACACTACCTTATCTCAGAGTATGAGAATCAAAACTATTAAGTAATTGATAGATAGACAAAGAAAACAAACTTCAGCCAAATTTTTAATAATAATAATAATAATAACATTTATTAAAATTAAAAGAAAAATTAAGAAATCAAAAATGTAATAGATACTGTAATGGTCAAAAAGTATAGTTGCTTTAACCTGATCAAGAGACATAGGTAAAGGTTTTAAACCTCACCCAAACTTCTAGATCATATCTAAGTGACTGACTCCCTTAATGTCACGTGTTAATTTTCTGGATGTAGCCCATTGGTTAGGTAGAGATAAGACTCTTAGGAATCCTAGACAAAGTACTAATCAGGTTTAAACATATAAAATAATGGACATCTACATCTTATTACTAGTATAAATTATAATTTATTGTTAGCATAAGAATGTCTACATTTCATTTAATAAAAATTTATTATTATAAGATATAATAAAATATCTATATATACAACAAAAAATATGAAAAAAATAAATTTTCAATAGAAAAGCTTTTTTCGATACATACAATTTGTATCTTTTTCAATATGTCTGCTGACGATTACCGTTAAATACATATAGCGACATCTATTCATAATAAAACCAACTAAAACAATATCAACATCATTATTTTACAAATATATACAATACAACATAAAAATTATATATATTCCTTCATTGAGTATAGGATATGTATAATGATTTTAATAAAAATATATATAATATAAAATTTACAATTTCGGAAATTAAACAAAAAATAAAATATTTAGACATAGAGCTTAGTTTAGATGATAATAAAAAAATTGTATTAAAACATTTTATAAAAGAAGATAATATGAGGAAAATAATTGCTGTCGATTCACAACAGGCATGGACCCAAAAACTTGCAGTAATTAAAAATTTTAAAATTAAAAACGATAGATATAATATGAATGAAAATATAGCTAAATTACATAAAGAGCAATTTAAAAATTTATATATTAAATATGGTTATAAAAGTAAATGTATAGATAATATTTTTTATAAAAATAAATATAATAGATGTAATAAATCTAATAATAAATGGATAAAAATTTCATATCATCCTAAAATATATAATGCATTATTAAAAAATTATGTAAATAATAAAAAAGATATAAATATAGGTTGGGCAAATAGTAAAGATTTGGATAAATTAATAGGTAACTATAAAATAATGGATAATTTAAAATATAAGAAGGGAATGGTTTATAAAATTATATGTGGTATTTGTAAAAGAGTATACTATGGACATACATGTAAACAATTAGAAATAAGAGCTAAAGAACATAATGCAGCAATAAATAGGAGAGATGATAAATCCGCTTTGTTTATACATTATTTGGAATATGATCATAAAATAGATTGTACTAAAAATATATTTGCACTAAATTACTTGAAAAATGTTAATAGGCGTAAAGTATATGAAACTAGTTATATTAAAAATAATGGTAGTAATTGCATGAACATTTACAAAGGTTCAATTAATTTGACTAATAATTGGCTAAAATTAGATGAATGGAAAGATAGATAGGCAACATATCAATATTAATATATTTTATATGTTTTTGAGTATATTTGAATATCCTATACTCAATGAAGGAATATATATAATTTTTATGTTGTATTGTATATATTTGTAAAATAATGATGTTGATATTGTTTTAGTTGGTTTTATTATGAATAGATGTCGCTATATGTATTTAACGGTAATTGTCAGCAGACATATTGAAAAAGATACAAATTGTATGTATCGAAAAAAGCTTTTCTATTGAAAATTTATTTTTTTCATGTTTTTTGTTGTATATATAGATATTTTATTATATCTTATAATAATAAATTTTTATTGTTTAAAAATAACAACATAAAAGAAGTTTTAATTCTTTTTATATGGATTTCATTTAATGTAATTATTTACAAATAATTTGAGAAAGTACCCATGTATATACATAAGATGCAGTTGTAACTTATAATTTTTGAAATAAAATAAAACACAACATTTGATATACATTATTAAACACAGGGATAAATTTGACTAGGTAGAGAGAAGGTGCGGAAATCAATCTATGGTGTGAGAACATGGTAAAGTTATATCTTAATTAGCTAAACAAGCTGGAGGCTGACTTAAACATAGCGTTAATTATGCAAATATATATATAACCCTAACCATAGATCATATATCAGCAGGCATAATTATAAAAAAAAAAGGGTTAAGATTAAGTGTCGTACTCAGTGATCATATATATATTTAAATGTGCATCTCTATTATAGTAAAAGTCTTCATTATTTTGCCAATTTGATCTATGGATAGCTATATTGCTTCTAATTAATTATTATTTAGGAAAGGAACCCATTCACCTTAGTGTAACCTGGATTCAAAAATGAAGCACACTGCAGTAGTCTTTTGATCATTTCTCATTGCTACCCCTTTAACAGGATTCAACTCAAGGCAACTGGTATATCCAGTACTCATGAGCTGGCTGGATGAAGTAATTTGAAAACAGCAATAAAAGAATATAGAGACACGATACTATCATCAAGTAACACAGTATGGGAAAATGGTCAATTGACCATAGATGTTAAAGCCTTATTAACTTTAGTATATAGATATACGATCCTGTGTGTTACTATGCTGGACATTTATTATAAAATAATAAAATCACTTTCCTTTAATGTTAAAATTAATTGTACACTGGTATTATACCAGAATCTTATTTTTTTAGCATGATTAATTAATATCTACACATTATTTAACTAATTTATCACACATAGATTTCATGAATATTGAATAGATAAATATATGAAAAGATTGCACCGTACGTTTATTACAAAAATACTAAATAATGGACGCTTATATAACGCGTCTTCTAACACGTATTTATTTAATATGCATATTTGGTTTGATTAAGTCTACATATATAAAATAACAATTGTGAGGTACTTTCTTTTAAAAAAAATCCAATAAATATCATAGATGTGCATGTATACAATATGAACGTCTTTCTCAGAGTAATTATAAAAATGATTCTAAAGTTTAGCTAAGTAACTAAATGGCAATGTATTCTCTTTCTTTTTTTTTTTTTTAAAAAAAAAAACATTTAATAAAAAAAAAAAAACTACAGGAGAAGATGGATAAAAAATCTTTTTAGACTCGAAACAACTTTTATAATTTATTTTAGAAATGAGTTTCACCCTACAGAGCAGCTTGAGCGAAAAACAAAAAAAGAAGTTTTAACTTATTTTAAAATCTTATCCAAATTCTCACTTATATATATATATTCCACTTTACTAATGAAATAATAAATAACAAATCTTGTTGATTTTGTATGCATGCTAACGATACATCAATATATATATAACAAGAAAAAAAAACAGAATTAGTTGATCATTAGAATGCATACGTTAACTTTATAAATGTATGAAAGGTAAAATTAGTTAATACATATTAACCAGAACAATAATAAAAAAGATGATAAAGATAAAAGTTACCAGTAACTAAGAAGTATTTATATGGATTATGCTTTATAAGTATCGCAAATTAAGAGTTCATTCTAGATGCCTCATGATGTCATTTTTTTTCGGCTGTTAAGGTCTACATCATAGATGTCTGTGCTCATGTTTCCATTTAGATAGGCTTTTTGATCTTCTAGGCAGCAATGGTAGATAGTTATCAGGCATGGTTCTTAGGTCTTTTGCTGGATTTCATCTCTAGGATACCCTTTGAGGATGGACTCAGGGTGAAAGTAAATTTCTCCACTCAAACATAACTTAGAGATTAACATATCTGTTATGTGACAGTCAAGATTTTTAAAACAAGAAATCCTAGAACAAAGAAGAACTGGAGTATTTATACCTTTTAACTTCTTCTTTCCATTAATTAATTAATTGAAGTCTACCAATTCTTCCATTGTTTACAATCTCTTAAGAGCATCATGTGATTTTACTCTATTGTTAAGGTTACTAACAATTGATTGTATATTAAATCATTTTTCTTTTTAAAGGATCTTAAGTTAAATTTTTACTTAATTTATTTTGATATTATCTAAGATGCATTAGCTAACATCTTTATTTGCTAATGAACAATTTATTTATTTTACTATAAAACTTTTTGATTCTCTTAATTACCACCTATAATAATTTATATATACACTTGGGTCTCTTTTTACGTGGATTTATTTAATGCAATTTTGAAGTTACGTGATTCACGTTTCTCTGGAAGTCGAACTTCGATAATGCGCTATTACTTTAAATAATAAATTTCATGCACTTATGTCATATTGAAAGTAATAGCACATTATTGGAATTCGACTTTCATCATAGTAATTTCAATATTTTCAGTGCTTTATAATAGTAAGATTTTATGCAATAATGAAATTAAAATCATGATTTCCACATTTTATGTATACACATATTAAATTTTACAAGATTATAATGTAAACTTGTTCAAACATTGTGCGTGTTAATTTTGCATTTTAAATCACATTCTGTTTTTGCTTTTTAAAAAAGAACGTAATCAATTATTAATCATTTAGTGTCTGCAAGTTTATTTTTAAAAGGTGAGTAATAACAGTGGGCACAATTATAATTGAAAATTAAAAAATTAAAGACAAAAATAAGAATTTAATTTTTAGTTGTTAGATTAATTACTAATTACGTTGTCACCAGAAAACCATTAACACAACATGAGAGTGACGTTGGTGCTAGTTGTATTTCCTCTTGTGAAGAATCTGATTTTTTACCAGTTTGCAAACGAACCTATTTATCGGCAAATAATGATAATAATTAAAATGTGTATAAAAAATGTAAATTACTGTAAATTATGCATAAAAATATATTGTTTTGAATAAAATTAAATATTATAGTTAAAAAAAGTTTGTCTTGTATCAATTTTTTTCAAATTTGAAATTTTTTATTAGTCATATTTTATTTCCTTATTTTTTTTTGTGCGAATTTTAAAGTAATTTTACATTGGTGCTTTGCTTTTATGCAATTTTTGAAAAATCACAGTCCACATCCCCCTTTTTCAAGGTAGGTTACGTCTATTTTTGTGCGATTTCGTTTGCGCGTGTTTTCTGAGGAACCTATCTATCATGTAAAACAAGACCCAGGTGTATATCTGAATTATATACATGTATATATCTAAATTATATACATATAAATTTCATCAATAGTTTATAATTTATTTTAAAATCCATTCACTGTGGTTGACTTTAGGGTCAGTAATTAAATAAACAGAGAATGGTGAAGCACACATATATGGATATATATGTACAGCTTCAATACATAATCTATAGGTATCTTAACAGAATTCTTCATTATTGACAACTTTGACAGTTAATTTTACTTCCCCTCTTTAATTACTTTATTCATATTAAATCAATATCTAACAATGATCCTTTTAAAGTATGATATGTAATGAATGTGTGAATAACTTTTACTAAAATAAGAAAGAAAGAAAATATTCAATTTATCTTATCAAAAGCTTATACATACATGAACTTATAAAAACCTGTGTGTGCGACAATATAATACCACATAATGACTATATATAAAAATAAGAAGGGCTATTCAACATAAAAAAGGTATGTGAAGCTAATTGTAAGTTTACCATGCAAAAATAATAAGTTCAACAACTCAGCAGCAGGCAACCCAGTTTAAAAGATCACTATGAAAACTCCAGAGAATTCACCAAGTTATAGTGATAATATCACATAAAACATATGTATTAGCTACACCAAAGTTTAGCTATTATTGAGTAAATAGATAGCACTTAAGGCAGTAGACTAGCCAGGTGATCAGAGGAAATATAATAATAATGTCAACTGGGAAGATATTTGACCCTGATGAAGTAAAATAAAAGCCTATACAATTACAGTGGTGATTTGTTGTATGTACCCACACACAAGTAGATAAATACTTTTATATGTGACATATTATGAACAAGCATTAGTATTTTAGCAAATCGAAATTCAAATCACACACATGTAAAATAAATTGATTAACACTAATTAAAAGCAATGGTTAATTTTAAATATTATTACAATTTTTTAAAAAGATTTTGTGGACTGATTAAACGTTAGATTTGTTTTCTTAAAAGAGAAAAAATTATTTAGGTTATAAAGCTTCTAAGAGAGTAGGGGAGAGTAATTGAACAATTCTGGGACAATAATTAATTTTTATTAAGAATTATCAAAACTCTCAGTTCAAGAAAAGAGAATTTATTTAACAGTATATATATATATATATATATATATATATATATATACTGTTAAATAAATTATGTTAAAACATATATATATATATATATATATATATATATATATATGTTTTAACATAATGAATTTTAAATTAAGGTGTACTCTAAAAGAAGCAGTAAAATATCCATACATGAGTTTTATATATGATATCAATTAATAGATGCATAAAATAAAATAAAAAACATTTAAATCTAATATTACAGTTAAAAAAGTAATGTGTATATATATAAGGAAAACACTTATAATACCTAGCTCATAATATATGAAAGTTTATATTACCACTAAGTCCTTGTCACTATTGCTTTTCTGTGATTAATTTAAAGAGTAGCCATTTTTGTCCATTTTGTAGTTGTAATTTTTTAGGCAGTCAATTGAGTCTTCTTTGTAGGTTGGCTTTAGGAGGTCAGCTTTCAAAAGATTTATGACTTTATAACATGTTGGATGATGAAGACTTGGTCTAGAGCAAAAAGTTTACCTTTGGTTAGTACCTATCTGCATTTATTTTGGAAAACACCACTAGAAAAAAATGATTTATTTATTTTGCTACTGCAGGCCACTTATCATGAGCTGTTAGTGGACTATTCATAATTTTGATGAAATAACTGGCAGAAATTGTGGCTTGTCACACCAAATAAAGAGACCCAGCATCTGGAATGCAATGTTAACTAATGAATCAAGGAATGAATCAATGAATGCTTCTAATCAATGAATAGACTGACTAAACTGATAGACTGAATGAAACAATATATTTTGGGGAGCTTTTATATATATTCAGTCTATTGTTCTCTCTCACAAAATTTCCAGAAGTTTTTAGATTAACATCTCAAAGTAACCAGGTTTTTAATTAATTAATAAGCCATGTTTTTAAATTGCTTAAAATAAAATATGTTTATATTCCATACTGATAAATTCTGATACATTTCTTATCTGAACAATGCTTAACTTTTAATTTTTTGTTATTACATTTTTAAAAAAAAATACATTTACATTACTTTTAATAAATAACACAATTATTTTACTGATTCATAAGTGAGCATATATATGCATGCAATTCTAATTTTAAAATACATGTTTGATAAAAAAAATTAAATTAAGAAAATTTCTAAATGTATTTGAAGTAAAAAAATTTTAACTGAAACCCCCTCCTGGTCTAATACATATTTAAAACATAGCAATGTGTCTGTTTCAATATATATATATATATATTGTACTGTTTATTTATATATGGTACAAATATATTGGCATTTGGTAAAAGCTAGGAAGAAGTAAATTTAGCGATCTTATTAAAAAGACAAAATTAAATTTTTTTTTTAGTTTGTATAATTTATTTTTTTAAAATGTACAATGAAAGTTAAATTTTTCATCCATATTTTTTTTATCTAATTAAAAATAAAAGTAAAAAATTGGAGAGAACAAAAGACACACAAATTACTAATCCAGATAAGCTAAAGGAAAAATATTTTAGTTAATTAAAGATGGCCAAAAGATTTTATAAAAAAAGATAACTTTATAACTGTTAAAATGATAAAGAATGAACAAGATTATAAACCTAAATTCCATGATAATAATAACATGTGCCGAAGTCTGAAAACTGGACCTTGAGTATAAAAAGAGACCAGTTTGATCAGGGTCTTGTTTTCTCCGTTTTTCCTATGGTTGGTGCTGGGTAACAAAAATAAATCCAGGATCACTCTACACTGAAATAATTCTACATGTTGGAGTGAGCCAGGGTTTTTTCTGACATCATTCCTGAAGATGAACCCCAGAAAAACTTTTGTGACCAATCAGTAGGATAGACCAAAATCAACTTATAACCGATGGCTGAGCTCATTCTCCCATACACAAAAAAACTATGCATAGTAAACTACAAGCTTTGTGAACTCACTAAACTTACCGGTAAGCTAAGATTAACTTTTCCCAATTGTGACTTAAAGTTTGCAAACAACTCTTTAAAAAAAAAGCTTAAAATAATCCTGATAGAGACTTTACTTTTATTGTTCAAGAGACTCTTGTTTACCCAAAAACATTAATTGTTTAACTGTTATTTTTTATTAATGGATTCATGTCTGGATTAGCAAGTATTTTCTCCAGTTTTAGTTAATTAGTAATTTCTCTTTAAACATTTTAATTTGTTAGAATAAAATATTTATTTCTAATACCAACTTTTCCACATACATTATTGATGATTATCTTTAAATTTATTAATATTAGTTTAGTTAGATTGGAAAATATAATTTACCTTTGCTAATATGTGTTGACTAAGCTCCAGGAATAATAATATCTAGAAAATAACTTTAGTTATGATAAAATATGATATCGATTCTTTTAAAAACATTTTTTTTTCTAATTTCAAGACATGATGCGATGGATTTCAATGGATTCTTATATGAATCCTGTCACCCTTATAAAAGAAATAAAAGCTGATTCCGTCAATAGCATAAATTGTAACAATTACTAGGTAGAGTTGATCAGGAAATATAGTTATGTTTTTAGAAATAGGAATGAAACTTTCTTCTTTTTCCATAACTTGATCAACTCATGCATTTTATGTGTAACAGACCTAGTCAGACAGGCAAAATGTTTCAATACATATATAATATTTTGCTTTTAAAAACAGAGCTATCATGGCTTATATTTAGCTATGCTGACACTACATTGGATATAGAATTTTTTCAAGTCATCAGCATGGATAAGATTTTTTTAGGCAGCTGGACAATATATAACTCAAGCAGCCATCCAATATTGTCAATATAATTTTTGCAAATAAACAAATTCTTTATACACCTAGGTCTCATTTTATGTGGTAGACAGGTTCTACAGAAAACTGCATTAAAAAAATTGCACAAAAATAGACTTAACTTACCTTGAAAAATGGGGGATAGGTTCTGTAATTTTCAGAAATTGCATAAAAGCAAAGCAACAAGGAAAAATTACTTTAAAATTCACATTAAAAAAATAAGAAAAGAAAATATGACTAATAAAAAATGTCAAATATTTGAAAAAAATTGATACAAGAAAAAAAATTGATACAAGACAAACTTTTTTTACTTTTTTTTTATTAACTACAGTATTTAATTTTACATTTTGTCATACATATTTTAATCATTATCGCTATTTGATATGAGGTTCATTTGTAAACTGGTAAGAAATCAGATTTGTCACAAGTGGGAGTACAATTTAGCTCCACTTTCAGTCTTATGCTGTGTTAATGGTTTTCTGTTCACAATGTAATCAGTGATTAAACTTTGAGACAATGTTTTTACTAATTGTTTATAAATCTTGAGATATCCAAACATATAACTAATTTAGCTCTCATTAGAATTTAAGAGGTTGTTCATTGTAGCAAACTCTCTCAGATTTCAGCTCTTTCTTACATTTTTTTTGTCACACATATCAACATAAAATCTATGATTAAATGATTAATGCTTATCAGAAAATAATAAATTTGTCTCATTTCATAGATATTTGTGTTTACTATTGAAATAAATTTTAAATGTTCAAATTTTGTTTCTTTATTAAGAAATGAAATCGCAATCAAAACAAAAAGATTATACATTATTGGTAGAAAGATTATTTTCAGTTTACAAAACTTCCTTATTTATTTTAAAAATCAAAAAAATATTTATTTTCGTTATATCTAACAAAATATGTTTTAAAAATTTAAAATTTTTGAATATTTATTGCAATATTTTTATACTCCTAAGTATAAATCTAATATTATTATTTACTCCTAAGTATAAGTAGGTTATTTACATAGAAGCTAAGATTCTAAATACAGCATCAGGCCATATTTACATTAACTACTAATATAACATTATACTTTTGAAAAAAAAAAGTATTTCAAATCAAAATAAGTTATTAATAATTTAAATTTCTTGATATCTAATAAATATAGTGAAATATAAATTTCTTTATTACATAAAAGAAAACCCACATAAAAAGATATTAAGAAAAAACATAAATCGCATAACTTCAAAATCGCATTTAAAAATCCACATAAAATAAAACTCATGTGTATATATATAAATGAGCTATAACCAATTAAAACTAGAAATTGCAAATCAAAATCTCATCATTTATTAATGGGATTTTGTATGAATTACTTTAAACCACTTTCAATGTTTCCATATATACAATCCATAAAAAAATCTTCAAATTGATGTGTATATAACTTTTTATAAAAAGATATGTTTACATGTAAAAAATATTTAGAAAATTGTAATCTTCCAGTTTTTACATATATAAGATGTACATTTAATTAGAGAAGATTTAAACCCAGACTTTCAAGCTCTCTTCAGACATACACCCCATTTTATACAACTGATACACATGACAACACACGTGTGAAAAAAATAAAAGATCTCCAATATACCTCTTTCATGCTGAACCAGCTTCATCAGTTGGTCTTGATCATTCTCCCCTCCACTCATATATATATTATCGGTCCTAGTTTATATTAAGAAAGCAAATCTTCAAATTTTAAAGAACTGAGCACTGATTATATATATATTGCTACATCAATTTTTTTTATTCTGAATAGTATATATTTTACAGAAGTTTGTGTAATCAGTCTCATAAATTGAAATAATATATAGATTAGGAGATATATATTATAATTTCAAATGTATATGATTTTATATGGTTTCTAGTTATAACACAGTTTTTTCTTAACTTCAAATATTTGTGAAGTAATGATTTATATTTTATAAATTAAGACTTAAAAGGTTTTCAAAACGTAAAATAGTTAGAGAACAGCAAATATTTCAATAGTAAACATACTCTTTACAATTTTAAAATCCTTTTTTCCCTCAGAAACATTATATATATATATACGTATATATATAAAAAAAGATATAATAAGTGCCAGTTTTAAATCATTTCATTAAATAAAAAAAATAAGATTGATAAAAGTTGAAAACATTTTAAAAATATTTATAATGTAAAAAATCTTAACCACATCATTACAATTTTTTAATATGTAATTTGTTTTTAGAGATAATTTAATTCAATACAATGAAATAATAAGCGATAGGATGTGCTACGTCATAACCAAGTTAGTCATTTGCAAATCATTGTTGACCACCCACTTAATATAATACTATATATAGAATTAATACAATGCTGATATTATCTGTTATTATGACTTTATCAATTGATTATAAACTATATAAAGATCAACAATAGCTAGATTAATAATCATACTAAAGAGATTACATATTCACACAACATATTTAGTTACCAACTATAATCTAACAGGCAAACAAATGATTACTGGATTATAGTCAATTAAGATATAATGACAAGTCATATTAACTGAAAATAAGAATTTCACATAACACCAGATGATACTAGTTTTGTGTCAGTTTTTATGGATTAGGCAGATCAGGAGAAGTTTTTGAAGATGTTGATTAAATAATTTTGAAATGAGACATGAGTGATTCTAAATATTTATTAGAGGCACGTGAACTGCTTCATCATAGTTGGTTGCAATATTTTTTTATTTAGGCCATGAAATTACTAGATTCCAACATTCTCTCCTTCCAAATGAAGCTACTTTTAATAGTACAATTTATGTGGTATTGTGATATAAATATAGTAGTCCGCTTCTGTTTTCTGAATTTTTTGCCATAGTTGATTTAACTGATGTATATCATAATTATATTAATAATTTTTATAATTAATGAAGTAGTCATTTGATATTTTTGGTTACAGAAAGAAGTTTTATATTAACTAAAAAGAAACTTTTCAATTGTCTTTGAGCCTGAAAGGACCTGACCAAAACAAATTTTTAATGATCACCCTATATGTTCTTCTAATGGCAGTTGATGTTATTATGCAATTATTTGTATGGTAAACAAAATGGTTGAGATTTTCATTATATGGCAAACTTAATAATTTTTTATCTATGACTTTGAGGCCAAGAAACATCAGTCTTTCTTTTCAGTTATTTGATAATTTTTAATTTAAACAGCAATTAAATTTTCTTGAAAGTAAGGTGAATGTGTGTGCATAAATGATTTTTTCTTAGACATCTATCATAACTGCATTAAATTATCATTTCTATTTCCAGGAAGAAGTTAAGTCATCATTAAAGGCAATGGTTTATAAATGAAGATGGAGACAGTTAAGAACTTTCTGATTACAAATTCTCACTTCTTGCAACTCTAGAATCCTTTCTAATGAAGGAATATAGCATGAATTAAAAAAAACTGTCATATATTAAATGATACATTGCTGGGCTTTATAAAATTAAAAAAATAAATGAAGTAATATTTGATTGAAAAATACTGATTTGTATAAAGGCACAAATATTGGAAACATGAGAAGTGAAAGAATATTGTGGAGATTGATAATACAGAAAACAAAATAGAAAGATTAGATATTCAACTTAAAAAAGTATATACCAAATACAAATAATTCAAGTTGATGTTTCAATAAGTTCTCATTATGTGAAAAGTAAAAAAAAATTATATGCTCAAAATTACAAAAAAAATATTTTAGTTATAGTGACAAAAATGACAAAGGATACAGATTTATGGACTTTTTAGAATGAAAAAGTATATTATAAATCTTTGAGAAAAATGAAAAGTGACATGGAAGCATCTAAATGAAAGTACAAAAAAATTAAATTTAATGGACAGACTTTAATCTTCTCCACCCTCTAACCCTTCAGCCATCCATACCATTGAAAATCTGATGATATAATGCTCAAAGCCCTTCTTCCTTATTGATACTAATGTTGTTGTTAAATCCATGTAGACTTTAAGTTCATTAAAGTTTGAATATTTGCTATCTTAATATAAATTGAGCACTGATTATATACATGGATGGGGGATAATGACCTGGACTAACTGATAAGTGCTGATTCAACACAAAATATGTATATTAGAGATTATTTATCTTTTTCACATGTATGTGGTCATGTGTAGTAGTTGTATAACATGGAGTAAATAGCTATAGAGAGCCTGAGTTTATATATATATATATATACATTATATTGTTTATAATATTCATTAAGGCTGTAGCCTCAATCACATGTGTATAAAATGTGATAGTAGTGACCTCTACAGGTCTTTAAACCACAAGCTTACTCTTGGAAGAAAAGAGGGGAACCCTTCTTTACTTCAACCTACTTTCTATTTAAATAGGTGAAGCTGAAGCGGTTCAATCTGAGGCTACAGCCTTAATGAATATTATTTACGTAATGAATGTGCGTTTAAATAAATTTATAATTACAACTTTATATTGTTTATAGTAAACTTAATATATTTATAAAGGGCTTGAATTCAGACTTTCAAGCTCCTACATCTATCCATCCATCTTATATAACTGATATACATGACCACATATTTGTGAAAAAGATAAATGACTTTCAATATACATATTTAATGCTGAATCAGCACTCATCAGTTGGTCCAGGTCATCATCTCTCAGACATATATATACAATAAGTGCTCAGTTTATATTAAGATAGAAAATCTTCAAACTTTAATGGACAAGCTTCAATCTTCTCCACTCTCCAACTCTTAAGCCATCCATGTCATTAAAAATTCGAGGAATAAATGTTCAAAGTCCTCATTAATCCCAATATCATTGTCATACCCATGTAGACCTTAAGTCAATTTGACCCCTCACACATAGGACCTTAAAATGTCCATTTAATTATATAGAAGAGACTTGGGCAGAATACATGCAGAATATGTAATATTTAAATACATGTATATTATTTATACTAAACTTAATGTAATTGTAAGAGGCTTGAACTCAAACTTTCAAACTCCCTACATCTATCCAATCATCATATACAATTAATAACCTGACCATACACATGTAAAAAATACCTACATGTGGATAAAATGCTATATAATTATTAGGAGTTGGTTTTCTTCAGCAAATATTATTATTGATAATGGCAGCATTAGTAATATGTGGGTTAAAGTAAAAAATAATTGGTCTTCTTTCTAATGTGCCTGAAGTATTATCTGTGAATCAATGTATATGTTATGTAATAACATATGTTAGCTACCCAGCATAAAAATTGTAAGATATTAACATGCCTGGATCATGAATTCTGATATAAAAGGCCAGTGTGTGCTTCATATGCTCTTCCTGCCATCAAAAAATCTTGCAAATCATTTAAAAAACCTTTTTTATATTTTATGATAGCTTCATTGCCACACACTCTTTGAATAATTTCAAATGTTTCAGTAAAAGTTTTGTCCACTTTAAAACAAAATTTAATGTTAAAACATTGTTTCATCATGGGTTAAGATATAAAACACACTATCACATAAAAGCTTCTGCCACTCTGAATAATACTTATCACTAAGCCTGATTATGCCAGAGTTCTGCCACTCTGAATGATACTTATCACTAAGCCTGATTATGACAGAGTTCTTGCTATATCACTCATGTCATCAATTAATAATGAGCAAGCTTGGTCTTACAATGTTAATAGATTATGTATTTACATGGTGTTTAATTCAAATGTTTATTCAAATGCAAGGTTGTTTTAAAATATTATTTAAATAAATATTTCCTAAAAATATTATTTTTAAGAATAAAATGGTTTTAATTTTTTTAAAGAAAATAATTATTTGAATAGCTTATATTTTAACATTCTTTATTAAATCTATCATATTTAATGCAAGTGGAGTATAATAAATTTATTATACATAATATTATTTTTAAAAGTAAGTAATTTATTTCATTGGATAATTTTCAATATTGTTTAAAGGAATTTATAAAGCATTATAGAAAAGTTAGTTTTTTTTAATCATTGTAAATCATCATTTTTTAAAAGATAAATAATGAGAGGCTACATCCATTAGTATTTTTGATAATTAATGAAAGTCAATATTAAATATTTTCTTTATCATCTTTTTTAAATATTAATACTGAATTTTTCCAATCATCCAGTACATCTTTATCATTTAGACATCTGGCAAATTCTATTTCTTTTCCTGCTTTCTTTAAGATATCAATTAGAAATTCCATTATTTCTGGAGTTTTTTCTTTTTTCATAGATTTAATTGCGTGTCTCATTTCTTCATTTAAGATCATGGGCAATTCAGAAAATGTAATGGTTGTCAAATATACTTTTGTTTTAATTATATAATTAAGTGATAGAACTCTTCTACACATTTCATGATTCTCTTTTTAATAATGGTTCCTTTTTTTTCTTATTGCAGAAATAAGTTTCCTACTAATACCAAGATGTTGTTTTACACTTTTGACTTTTATTCTCTTCTGTAGCTTTCCACGCCAATTCACAATTACTCTTTTTTTCACTATTTTAAAAAAATTTAAATATTCAATTTTTCTTAATGCATCATTTTTATATATTTTCAGATTACCTCTTTTTTCATAAATTGTCTTGTCTCAGTAGAAATTTTATTGATCAATTGTATTTTTGTGACAATCATAGTTGATGCAGTTTTGAAAAGGGTATCAGTTATCTATCTATTATTTTTATTCAAATCTCAATCATACTCAAACTCTGTTAATAATTGGAAATGATTTGCAAATTCTAATTTAACATTGAATATTTCTAAAGGTTAAGAATATCAATCATAAATTCTGTTTTTCTTAATAATTTTCATTCATGTGTTGCATTTATTAAGAATACTAGAATTCTAAAATACACATTTTCTGTTAGTCAAAATATAACCCAATTCTGCTGTATCTTCACTTGAATCCTTCCATATTCATTTCCATTTATCATTTTTGTCAAAGAAAGAGTTCATAATACACTTCTTTTTTGAAAACTCCACAAGTGTATATCCTTTCTCATTTCTATCATCATAACCAAACAAATTTACTCACAACACCTCTATCTTTCAATTGTTAATCAATTCTAACATCAAAATCTTCCATAAAAATTTCAAAATGTTGTTTGATCTAATCAAAAACCTTTTGTATATTCATATAAAAGAACTTCTGCTTCTTTATCACAATAAAAATATGTTGGAGCATAAACCTGAATTATCAGCATCTGGTATCTACCATTAAGCTAAATAACTAATCTTATCATTCTATCTGATACACCATTAATCTTCACAAGGTTATTCTTCCATTTTTTATTTATAATAAATCATATTTCACTTGTGCTTCCAATGTATTTGACTCTGTAGTACAGTGCATGTCCACTTTTTAATTAATTGACTTTTTCCTTTTTCTTCTACTCTCACAAAGTCCAACAACGTCCCATTTAATATTAGACATTTCTTCTTCCAATTCTTGGCAATCTTCCTTCTCTTGAAACTAATCTGCAGTTGTAAGTACCTAAATAAAAATATCATCAAATGGCAGCCTGGCTCTGCAATCAGGGGATTCTTAGAAGCATTCTCCATCTTTAGCCACTAACCCCCTCTTTTTCTGGTGACTGTACAAACTCCTAGGAATAAGGATCATGATTAGTTTTGTCTTTCATAATTGTGAATACCTATTTTTAAATTTTTTTATTCACATACACATTCATTCTACCTTCAAAAAACTCAACTGATATTTCAGTTAAGAGCTATAAGGCAATTCAGGAAAAATACTATATTTTTTGATTTTAAACTCAAAGATAAACCAATAAACTCACCATATTGGCTGGATGTGTTGAAGAACAGACCATCCATATTCATATAATATATAAATAATCATATAGTAATAACAGCTGCAATGACAAGAACTTTTGAAATGAACATTAGGAATTTGCCCTGTTCAGTTTCTTTAAGGCCTCAAAGATGAATCAAAGGGTCTCTTTTATATAAATATTTGTGCTCTGTAGAGTGACTACAATTTACATTTGCAAAGACCATTTTGTCAAAGCTAATGGAGCAAGAATAAACTTTTACTTTCTAATATAGTTTTTCTTTTTTGCAATGCAATAATTACATTTACAGCAATTTATTAGTAGATATTTTTACAGATATTCACTTTAGATAATCATCTAATGTATTCATTTAATTCTTTAATCTGTCTAATTATAAAAATGCATTTATTAAAATCTGTTTTTACAAAAGTTCAAAAATACTTTAGCTCATGTCATGTTATTGTGCAGACGAATAGAAATTTGAATGTTTTCTTCTAGATTGTTATCACTGCTTTAGTATTTAATGAATGATCAATAACTTTTAGATTTTTGACTCTAGGGATTGATTTTGTAATGATTATCAGTTATAAATATATAATGCCTTTTAAAATTGAACAGCATTTAACAGATATAAAACCTAGTTTGGGATATTTTAATGATTTATTCTGACTGTCATTTTGATTTGTGATTTTTTTAATGATTGTGTTATTGACAATTCTTATAATTTGAGAATTTGATATTACCCATCAGATAAATTTCTAACAATGGTTTCAGTTTCAAAGGTTTAACATTCCAATACTTCCTACTTGAATGTGCCTTTTTGTTTGGAGTGAGATGTGTCATCAGCTACTGCCTTTCCTCACACAAGAATATCTTCTTCAATCTCTGAGGATCCATCAAAACAGTGGGCTTTACAACTATCAAACATTCAGTTTTCCTGCACTCTGGCTGCTCCAATGTGCTATTATTTTTGACCAGAGAGTACACTCAGCAAATCAAAAACTATTGGACCTAACTCTCAAAACCAGAGATATCAAACTAGCCACACCTCTGCTCCTCACAGACACCTGGGTAATCCTTCAATTCCCACCCACTCAGCCTCTGTCACAGGACTCATCCATATAAATGCTTGTGATCCATGCAGTCACTCACTCAACGAAGATGTGCATCTCAGACTTGCAACCAAAGACTATTATTCTTGGCCTGGACTACAAACTATTTCCACATCTCTTTCCCTTTTTTATGTATCCTTCCCCTTTCACCATGTTGATTCTGAATTTCATCTAACCATGTAATCACTTTTGATAAATAAACTTTCATCACTGAGAAAAAAAAAAGTTTAACATTTTGCACTTTTTGCTTGGAATTTTTTGGTTTATTTTTGTTTAATGGTTGCTTGCCTTAAATAGTTGAATATTCGAGTTCATTCTAAGAGGAACTTATATTTTGTTCAGAATATTATTGAACTTATTACTTATTTAAGTATCATTCAATGATCAATTATTTTCCTTTTATTTTTGTTTTTAAATAATTAATAGGCAATAATTTCTTTTTATAATTGATTAGGTTTTAAGTTTTTCCCTAAAATTAAACTTTGAGTTTGTATGCCATTATTTATCATGAAACTAACGGGATTGTTTTATTCATTAATCATAAAACCAATTGCTCAAAAATCCATGCATAAAAATAGCAGACCAAGTTCAATAATTTTATTATTAATAGACCATTGAAGATTTGTGGTTATATTCTTTAATTGGGAATTGATAAAGGCTGTTTGGCTCTTAAGGCTGCTAATTTTAGCATTGAGCTAACTTTCTCAAAACGCAAATCTTGCTTTTTTGTTTGTTGTAAAATGTCATTAGGATTCAGAAGCTGATGAACTTAATTGTTTGATGATTTCCCATGACTGATCTTCTAGGAGTATATATTTTAAATGACTCTTAATCACATAATTATATGAGAATGTGTTTGTCATGCTTTATTCTAAGAATGTTCGAAAATAATGACATTTATACACATATATATTTTTTATATAAGATTCCCAAACAACTGATTAAATTTTAGTACTTTTTTAATCTATTGTCATTATTTTTGTATGTTTACATCATCTTTTGTTTGCAATAAATTTACTACAATCAAATTTCAATGCCATAACATTTACAATTGTGTCTTAAAAGTTGCTGAATAGGAAATATGAAAATGTCACGGACTTTTCAAATGTCACTTCAGATTTTCACTTTATATGAGCTTTATAAAGGTTTTAAGAATTATCTTTTAATAGTACCATTTATTTATTTTTAATCATTATAAAGAATAAAACCATGTTGAACTTTATTATTATGAAACTAAGCAAACACCCGCTGATGTTATTGTAAACCGTAACATCCTATAACAAAATGAAAAAATTCATTATAAAAAAAAATAATTTTTAAAAATTTGAATTTCTAAATATATATATTATACATAAAAATTAGTCATTTATTTGACCATTTTCTTATTGCGTGCTGTGGCATTTACAACTAAAATTAAAAATTTGCTTGAAATTTCATAGCTTAAACTTTTTAAATTAAATTTATAAACAAAGTTTAAAAATATTGTAACCTTTGCTTTTTAACAAATAAATACCACCACGTCTTGCATTGGTGGTCGAGAGGTCAGCGCGACTGCCTTGCACTTGCAGGCAGTTGCCCGGGTTGCGGGTTCGCGTCCCGGCCGATGCTATGACACTTAAAAAAAAAAAAAAATACCACCACTGCATTTTTAAAATTATATACTATAATATTTTTCATTCCTGTAAAAGTTTTTTTTTTCAGTTCTATTGTATGTGCGTATTATATCTTCTTATTTTTTTTCCATTAAGCAATTAAACCTATCTCTTCCTTCTCTTCTGTTTTCTTGTTCTGCTTCTTCCTCTTTCCCTTCTTTCTCATCTTTTCTTCCTTTAATATTTTTTTGTTTTTCTTCTCTCTTTTTCCTACCCCCCCCTCTTTTTTTTCATGTTTTTAAAAAAAACCAATTCTTGGACAATTATTTTTATGAGACTATCAGTTATTTAAAATAATCTATTAGAACAAAATCTGCATTAGATCAGCAGTTATAAAAGTAATGTGTCTAATAATTACCTTTTTTTAAAAAAAATAAAAACTTTATTTTAAAGATTCTTTAGACAGGTATTAATATAGATTTGTTTTAAGAATTCGCATAGATATATTTATTTTATTAGATATAAAATAAGCAATTTAAACTGCCAAATAATTATTGTGAATAAATATATTTTAATATATTTATTTCTATTTACTAAAATTTTTTATTATTTCATAGAATAATTTTATATTTCTTAAATATATATATATATATATTGTAACATAATAAAGAGAAATTCAATTGTATATTAAAATATCATTGGATTTATCAAAATCCAAATATTAAAATCTCAAATATTCAAATATTATATTCATTGTAACTTAATAAAGATGATCAAACGATCCAAATGTATTAAATAATTAAGAAAAGATTCAAATATAAATATTGTAACTAATAAACGAAACAGAAAATTGTAGCTTTTATTTTATATGAAAGAGAAAAGAATTATTTAACCTGAGTAGTGGCTATTAAACAAAGAGATCCGACTGAGTTATCAATCATATTAAGGGTCATTGGATTAAATGAAACATACTCCTGACTAGTAGCTATATAGCCATAAGGTCAAAAAATATTAAAATGATGAGTAGGAATAAATTAAACATATTTCTATAATTAGATTTCTCAAGATATCACAATATCAATAATTATAAACAAATAATTAATAACAACTATTATAACTCAGGTATATGAAAATCACATGAGGTTAGTACACTAGTAACTCAATAAAATATCTGCTCAGGTATACAGACAGTAGATTTTATCCACTTTCATTTCTTGGTTTGATGTTAAGTGCATATCCAAACAAATACCAAGTGAATATGGTCTAGCAGGGCGCCACTAGATTATTTGAATCTAGACACAGTTATATCTAATAACCTTTCACATGTACCAGGTTTGAATCCCTTTTGGTACCTTATTTTTTACAAAATGTATGATTTTGATTTTAGACCCATAGCACTGTATGCACTAATATTTAAGTAAACACCTAGGTAACATAAAACATCTTTAAACTGAAGTGGAATTCATTAGACATAAATCATTTCTTAGACCTTAGCATAACAAATGTGTTTCAATATTTTTTTATAAGTTTTACTAGCTCAGATTACTATTGATTTAAGATGGAAATTCACTCATCCTTGCATGAAATAGATGATGGGATGGTGGTTATAATAATACTAAGAAATCACTAAATACTATGAAATCAATATTTATTTATGGCCTTTAAACATTTAAACAACTCATTAATTAAAACATTGATGATGATGATGACGATAATGATAATGATAATGACAATGGTTTCAACCACAGCTTTAGGACTAAGCCTAAACATAAAACCTAATTTTTATAAAGAAATTCATAATTATTGTTAATCTTAGCATATTTAATCATATCTTAAACAACTAATATTCAACCATTGATGATGAATGATCACACTTAATAAAGACTACTCTTAATGAAATATATACGCCTCGTTTAATAAAATAAACTAATATTTATTACTGCATTTCCAACATATACATAAAAATTTCTATATCTACATGAAAATTTATATTAACAATATCAACAATAATCATAATTGACTGTTTTAAAACCATAACATTAATCTCCAAATTCTTCCCCCTTTCCCATAAATGTATTTCAAAAGTATATTGTATTAAATTGGGTAACCAATTTGTTAAAATGTTCCATCCACAAGAAAGGTATTTCATAAAAAAAAAATATTCACTCATTGGCATACATACTTTATAAATCTAACATTTAAGTAGAATGACAAAAATAAATGTTAGTAAAATTGAAAAGAGCAAGTTTTAGAAACAAGTTTTAAATTATTTTCTCTCCCTCTCTTCTAAGTGCTGAAATGCTATATTTTCCTAAAACAAAATAATCTAATATTTTAATACTGCTTATTCACATTCACTCACAAGTATACACATGTAAAATATTATTATGTATGTGTGCGTTTTATCCCCATAATAACAAAAATATTATTTAAAACCAAAATAATAATACAAAAATTATTTTACACATTAATATTTCATAACTGTAAATTAATAAACAAATAATCTTGATACATTCAGAATCATTTATGAAGCTCAAAGTTATTAGTAGTAAGAAATTCTTGGTCTTAATCGATCTGAATTGTCTTTAAAAGTTCTTTAAATAAAATATACCATTTTATTACTAAATTTTTATTAAGACTCTGATTTCATAAAGAAAATAGATATAAAAAGTCATATTACCGATCCTTTGTTTTGTGGCAAACTTCCAATGAGTCCAACTTATCTTGTATAATGTCTATATTTCTGCAGCTACCATTTCCGTTTTACTTTGGAACAATCTCTTTCTTGAGGTGTATAATTAGTTGATGATGATGATTCTATTGAGGTTATTTGCTTTAGTGGACAATTTGGAAATCATTATATTAATTTCTCTTCCCATCAAACATGATTCTTTTAGTGGATGAAATACAGCAGTTGTTTTCACGTTTATAAATTTTCTTGAGTTTAAAATCAGTTACTGGAACAATTAATTGGACTTGATGATTTAATATTTATCAGTAGATTTTCCTGATTGTCTTCAAATGCAGGTGGATGCTTTCTTCTTTCTATTTAAAAACATCTTATTTCTCTCAGTCAGTTGAAAGATGTAGGGTATTATTTTCAGACAAGACCTCCTTTCTTTCCTATATGATCTGCGGTTCTGCAATGGTCAGGTAAAAGATGAGACATATATACAATTTTTCTACCCCGCCATTCTTATATCTTTAACCTCCAAAATTCAATATATAAAAAAAAATGATTTGAAATTGGGAATTTTGGTAGAGTTGAAACTCTTGTCTTCAATATATTTAAAAGTCTCTGTCACAACAATAAAATAATAACAATAATCTAATAGCTCAACTGATTTTCCAGACTGCTTTTATATCCGATTTTTAAGTCAACTCACCCAATTAGAGTGATAGTGTGAATTGCTATGTTTGACCAACTCAAAAAATCACACACCTGGTTTTCAGACACTTTTGTCTTAAAAAAAATAGACTTAATCCTTTTTCCTTTTTCATGTATATCTGTAATATCTAAAATTGGAGTTTCTTTCCTTTAATCTTAAGATGAGACAATTTCAAAATTAGAGTTCCCACCAAGCTTAAGCTCCCAAAATGACAAACAATCATTTATAAAAACAAAATTGCTACAAAAACAGATATCTGATTCAACAGATTTTCTCCCTTAACATAAAATTGTAAAAAAAAATAATTTGACAGATTTAACCCTTCTTTTTCTTTCAATATTTAATAAATGTAAATTTCTATATGTAATGTACACACATACTTTATCATTTCAAATCATTCATAAACTGTCATTACAATAATCTAATTGCCAGCTTAGTAATTATAACCCCAATATTTAAAATTAAATCTGTAACTTTTAAATCCCAATTACAATTATAGAAAAGCAAAAATAGAAGTATAGAATAAGATATTAAAATTGATCAAGTATAGATTAGTTTTAAAGAAAGTTAAAATGTTTAATATCTGAAATTTAATGATGGCTAACATAAATAGCTTTTATAACACACACTGCCTATACATATGCATTATAACTTTGCTTTTTAACAGAAAAATTAAATATTGAATAGTTTAAATGTGTGTATTACCTTTCTATCAACACACAAACAATTAAAGTATATAACTGTGGCCCCACTCTCTTTCTGTCTAAAGCTTTTAAAACTGGATCTTGTAGGGTTTAAACTTGGATGCCCTACAGCTTCATTTATTGCTATATAAAAATGTGATGATGATTTTGGTTTTACATTTTCTTACATGCACATTACTATCAATTTAGCTAATGACTAAATTGTAATGGCACAACATTCCCCCCCTTCGATTAAAATCATCAGCACTTTTGCTTTAACTATATCTAAAAAAAAAAAAAATTCTAACTAATAAAATAACACTAATAATAATAACTATAATAATATAAAAAAATTTCTAACTTACTGGTAAATATCATACTTTTCATTAGAAAACTTGAATTTGATTTATTTGGAGATCTTTGCCAGGCTACTCTGCTGAAGTATAAGGGATCAAACTCCTAGCATTATAGGTTCCCTTATTCCCATCAAGAGTAGCAAGCATAAAAGCATTCTCTCCTATTTTCTTGGTAATTTGGAATGGCTTTTTCTTTTCAAATCATATGGTGGTCTGCATAAAAATGCACACGTACATCCAGTCCCTTTTTAATATTTCCATTTTTCATCTTGACTGGATATTTATAAAACATATCCGGAGGATTTATTTTATCTAACCTCCTATTACAGACTCCATTTAGAAATATAGACTCTTGGTACCATACGTAACACAACTTTAAAATTTTCAGAAAGACTGACTCTCTATACCATACATACTTTATCTTAAAACTTTCCAGAAAGATTGACTCCCTGTACCATATATAAGGCACTTTTAAATTTTCCAGAGAGATTGACTTTCTATACCAGATATCATTCATCTTTAAGTTTTCTAGAGAGAATGAATCTCGGTACCACGTATAATTTATTTTTAAATTTTCTAGAAAGGTTGATTCTCTGTACCATACATAAGGCACATTTAAATTTTCCAGAGACATAGATTCTTTGTACCATATATAATGGACATTTAAACTTTTCAGACAGATTGACTCTCTGTACCAGATATAATTTATTTTTGACTTTTGTACAGCAGTTGAATTTTTCAGAGAGTTTGATTCTCTGTACGATACACAATGTACATTTAAATTTTTCAGAGAGATATATTCTCTGTACCATATATAAGGTATCTCTAATCTATTTAAAAATATAGATCTATGAAACCACACATGCTGGTTTGTTACTAGATTGAGAACTACAGACTGTTGAAACTTTTGCTCTTTTTCTAAAATATCTGGTTTCATCTCCCCCATTACCTTTCTTAACTTTATCACATTATCTGGTGCATGAAGTTTTTCCTCCCACTCTCTTCTCTTCACTTCATAATCCACTTTAATCAGACATTTATCTCTTTCCCAATAGGATCTTTTCCTTGGGATTTGATCTAGAGCTTCCTCTTTTAACATAACTATCTGATCTGTTACATCATATTGCTCCTTCAACTCTGTTTTTATTCTTTGATCTTCATAATCTGTCCTAATCTGCCCTTTGGTCATCTCATGTACTCCTTTTACTGAGAGATTTGGTTTTATGGTTTCTATTGGCCTATCTACTTCATGAGACTTATCCTCTATCAGTGTACTAGCTGATTTATCTACTTTTTCATATAATTTCTCAATCCTTTCCCTATTATCAGTAGTCTGGCTATCTAGCTTATCTTTTACCACTGGTAAGCTCTGACTACCTTCCTGTTTTACAATTCTAACATATTCACCCATCTCTCCTGCTCTATCTTCTAAAGAGGTTTCAGCATTATCTTCTAATCTTTGACTACCTTCTATTATACTTTCTGTACCATTTTTGCTATCCTCTCTTAGACTTTCTACCCATATTTTCACAGAATAACATAGCTTTTGTTCCAGACTTTCCTTATTTCTTTTGGGATCTTTATAATCTGGTAATTTTCGATACATATGATCAATCATCTGCTTGGTCAATTTTATACCTGATAGTGCTTCCTTCTTTATTCGAGTCTGAAAATCTTCAGTACTTGTTATTATCCCCTTTACTTTTATGGTAGCTTCTACTCCAATTACAACCTCTCCATCCTCTTCTGTATAAAGATTATCATCTCCAGGAATTGATGCACTTTTTCCCATGTTTCTCTATTTTATTTCCCAAAGCTATAGGAATTTTGCTGTTGTTTTCAACAGAGCTATTGATCTTTTCTTTTAAACCCTCTTCACTCCTCTTATCCTCTTCCTTTAAACTTTCTATAGTTTTCTCTCTGTCTTCTTCTAAACTTTCTATAGTTTGTTCTAAACTTTTATAACTTTTCTCCATCTTTTGTTCAAAACTTTTAAACATCTGCCTAATCCTTTCCATCATTTCCATTTCACCTTTATTCATTTTATTAAATCTTCAATATATTCAATATACATCCCATCTATGCTTCCCCTGACCACCAAAAACCTACACATCACTTCCCTGTCTGACACCTATCTTTGACTAACTGACTGATTTGCTTTTCACCTTATCATGCATTACAAATACAAAAAAAATTATTTAATATCCTTATTTGATGAATCACACAACAATAATCTATATAGTGCATGTCTGTCTGCAATAGCCCAAATTATACATTCATCCATTCTCCTAGAAATCCGACAGATATTGACAGTCCACAGAATGACTAGCAGTTCACAATCCTGAGATAAATAAAAGAATTCAGTCACAGCACTATAATCACACAATGCATCATGAGCACTCAGAAGATCATCCCAATTTGATCACTATTAACTACCACAACCCTTGATTGAATGATGCAAACTCTGTTGCAATAAAAGAAATATTAAGTCTTAGGGGCTAAAATAGATAAACTATGCCTTGCTCTCTCTCTTGGAGTCTTATGTGGCTAGTATCAAGGAATGCCCTGCTTATTGTAGACTACAAAAAACTAAGCCTTTCTCTCTGTCTTGGAGACTTATAGGCTGATATCATGGCAGGACTGCTGTTAACTGCCTCATGATAAAATAAGAATAACATATAAACTGGATTGGAAAACTATGCCGTGCTCTCTCTCTTGGAGACTTATAGGCTGATATCATGGCAGGACTGCTGTTAACTGCTTCATGATAAAATAAAGTTAACTTATAAATTGGGTTGAAGCAGTGACTGGGTTTGATCATTCATGAGTTACACGAATACACAGCATTCTCAAGGCAATGACAAAACTCTCCACTCATCATCAAAACTGCAATCTAACCAACAACCTCCAATGATCAGATATCCAATCCAACTTCTAAAATCATAGACTTTTCTAGAAAATGAACTCTCCAAATACACATGAGACTACTATCCCATAATTCATCACGATTACTATGCCTATCCTATTTGGCAATAAATCATTTTAATGTTCCAAAAAAAATAATTCTATTATTTATTTCACCTTTGTTGTGATATTCATCTATTTTCAAAATTGATAAAAACAAAACTAAGCTGTTTTATGGCTGTACCCATTTTATCATCATCAATGAAAAATTAAATCATATTGAACATCATCATATATAAATGTAAAATAAGACTGTATGGCCAAGAAAATTTTGTAAGACAAAAAATTTTTACTGAAAAAAAAAATTTACTAAAAAAAAATTTTCTCTACCACACATCTCCCATCATTCTATAGACTACCTTTTATCTCAGGTATATGATAATATATCATAGCCCCAGTTCGGCATCTATTGTAACATAATAAAGAGAAATTCAATTGTAGAAATATGTTTAATTTATTCCTACTCATCATGTTAATATTTTTTGACCTTATGGCTATATAGCTACTAGTCAGGAGTATGTTTCATTTAATCCAATGACCCTTAATATGATTGATAACTCAGTTGGATCTCTTTGTTTAATAGCCACTACTCAGGTTAAATAATTCTTTATATAAAATAAAAGCTACAATTTTTTGTTTCATTTATTAGTTACAATATTTATATTTGAATCTTTTCTTAATTATTTAATACATTTGGATCGTTTGATCATCTTTATTAAGTTACAATGAATATAATATTTGAATATTTGAGATTTTAATAATATTTGGATTTTGACAAATCCAATGATATTTTAATATACAATTGAATTTCTCTTTATTATGTTACAATGGCGCCCAAATCCCAATTACAATTATAGAAAAGCAAAAATAGAAGTATAGAATAAGATATTAAAATTGATCAAGTATAGGTTAGTTTTAAAGAAAGTTAAAATGTTTAATATCTGAAATTTAATGATGGCTAACATAAATAGCTTTTATAACACACACTGCCTATACATATGCGTTATAACTTTGCTTTTTAACAGAAAAATTAAATATTGAATAGTTTAAATGTGTGCATTACCTTTCTATCAACACACAAACAATTAAAGTATATAACTGTGGCCCCACTCTCTTTTTGTCTAAAGCTTTTAAAACTGGATCTTGTAGGGTTTAAACTTGGATGCCCTACAGCTTCATTTATTGTTATATAAAAATGTGATGATGATTTTGGTTTTACATTTTCTTACATGCACATTACTATCAATTTAGCTAATGACTAAATTGTAATGGTACAACATATATATATATATATATATATATATATATATATATATATATATATATATATATATATATATATATATATATATATCAATCAGTAATTTACTCAATACAACTTCTGCATAAAGTTATGGATGTCAGCATATTTATATTGCAATGGGAAAATTCTTAAAATAATAAGAAATAGCCCAGCTGTAAGTTGGTTATATATGTCAGTGTATCAAATATAACAGAAGTAACTGCACTAGCAACTTGTAAGGTTATGAACATTATTCTAATTATACTGGGCCTATTTTGGTATAGCAAATATAATGGAAATTCACCTGGGTCAATCATATTTACATGTATATTGTAGTAAGGTCATATTTCAAAATCAATTAATTTAATTGGTATCTGATACTCTTGAAATCTATAAATAAATACGTCATTCTCTAAATATTCATATTTAATAGTAATCACCAGAGCCACTCATATTCATATTATCATATACATATGCTTTATGAAGCAAGTTTCATTTCCTTCCTTTTTTTATTTACCTGAATGGACTTTCAGTGATGAGCACCATACTCATGATAGTTTATGATCATGATACTCATGACCAAAAGTAAACTCAGCTAAATGAAAGGAGAGAAATAAAACCTGCTTTGTGGAGCAAATGCTCATACATACACAAAAGAATTACATATATAATAAAGGAAACATTAATATCATATTCATATAAAGATATAAATCATCTTACATTCACATTCCACATCATTTAATATAAATAGTGTCTGATATCCTTGAAATCTATAAATGACAGTTATCTAGGTTTTCACATTAATAGTAATCAGCATTTTGCTTGTCAATGGGTCACAGAATATAAGTTGTTAAAAGATACCTATTTAATTCTTTTGCTAATTTTAAAATATTTAATAATAATACATGATATTTACACACCTGATTTTTAAGATAGAAATAATAAACAAATTGAATATTTTGTTCTATTCAGACTCATGAGATTCTTTCAGAGTATTAGTCATGTTTCTCAATACATCATCTAGTACTGAAAGTGATGAAAAAAGGTATTTGTGATTTATAGATTTGGATTTTAGATTCACTCATTAGTAAAGGCTATCCTGTATATTTAATTCAAACTATTTCATATTACTATTTAATTTTTTTGTAAATGCTCCAGATTGTAGATAGAAGAAAGCAGATGCACTGAAAATAGTGATTGACACACACTATTTTCCACTAATTAAACTTTTGAGAAAACATTTCTATATGTGAGAATGAGCATAGAATGAGAATAGGCTAGGTTATCTAATCAACTGCACATTAACTTAAATAAAAACATAAATAAAAGTTTATCAGCATAAATACATCAGGATTAAAAATATGCATGTTATAGGGTTAAAGCCTCATTTACATTTAATTAATTTTCTTACTGTTTACCAATAAATGTAAATTTTTATATTCTATATTGAAATGATATATTCTGTCATACATCCCATTTCATCTACTATATCCCATAGGAGTACTCGTATGAACTTTAAACTCCGGAGAGTGCTCATGTAGCTATATATATTTATGTATCTGTATTCCAGTACAAACATATATTTGTGTATTTGTATAATTCTATAGTTATTTAAAAGTATATCTGTGTAAACATCGTTATATATGTATCAGCACACCTATATATATGTGAGTATAAGCTGTAACATATAATAGATTTAGTAAGGTTACAATATGATTATATTTATATTTTTAAATCTTTAATTTATTATAAATTTATGTGTATCAATTTATTTCATTATTTTCCTTAAGATCACACATATACGTACAATTTCATGGATGGCCAGCATGCATATATAACGAAATGTTTACATAACAATTTATTAGTTTCTAAATTTTAAAACAGTTATTATTAAAAGAAATCATGCCGCATGCACCTGTTTAAAATTGTGTATAGGTTAAATGTTAATTTTACAATAACAAGTTTTAGTGTACACCTTGATGAAAGAAAATACAATCATGCAGCACTATTTGCTATTCACTTGGGGATTGCATTTGCTTTATAAAATGAAAGGGTTTGATTAAGAAATTTAACTATAAAAAAGCTAAATTTTATAATTTTAAATAAGAGTTGTAAACAAGCTAATGGATTTTTATGCTGCAACCTAGCTTGTAGGCAAATGTCATAGAGGGGTAAAAATTAGTATATAAACCCCATATTTTGGCACTGAAAAGACATCTGCTATATAATTCAAGCAAATTGCCACAGGAAGCTTGCCTGTCAGAAATTTGATGTGAGTGTCTAGGAAGGCCACAAATTTGCCATCTTCCTGTAGAAGAACAGTGATCTCTATTCCATCCTGCATGCTGTTATAGTAATCATCATTGCCATCAGGATAGAGAAGTTTAGGTACCACTTGCTGCCCAAGGAGAGATGTCACAGATGAGCAATCCATCCAGAGTAGTGCCAGTGACTACTCCCAAATTCCAGACAACTCAGCTCCATGAAGAAGATTGGTAATATTTTTTCACTGCAGAGTTCTATGAATCTATTCTAAAATCTGTAATATTTTTGTTAAGCTAGCTATCATGAACGTTCATAAATTATAAATTTTTATTTAATTATAATTGTTGTAAAATAAAAATCTTTAAATCTAACGGTAATAATTTTGCCTATAAATATAACCTAAATTGTTTTTTAACTGTAATAACCATAATCAATTATTATTTAAATGTTTTATAATTTGCAGCCATGCCTATCTTTCTGTTTTAATTATGTTATTTCATTCTTAAATTTATGTTATGATATATCAATATTTCAAAGCAGAGTGTAATTAATTTAGTAAACTTTCAGTGGAGACAACTCCAATGTAATGTTCTCATCATGTTTTAGCAGATAGAAATTGCTGCTTTAAAATCCTATTCTAAGAGATAACAACAGATTTCTATGTGCTCATTGTTATCTATATTTAATTAGTTAATAAGTATAGGTCTGTTTATTAAGGTTTGCAAATTATTATATCTCTTATTAGATAATGGCCAGGGATGATACTAAAGGCATATTTGTAAATATTATAAGACTTGAAATATGCATTCTGCTCCCTGATTTTATGATATAGAATTATGTACAGATTCAATATATAAACTAGACTGCTATTAATTAACCCCTTCTCAGCATAATTATCAAATACTGTCTAAATGTCAAGTTAGTTTCAGCAAACTGAAACTATAGATATTTATGCACATTTCTTAATTATGTTAAATACATATTAGTATTACTATTCAGTATTGACAGTGCATTTTCACTATGCACTTTGGGTGCATCAATGTCTTGCTATGTCTAATGGGCCAGCAGTGAAGGCTGCTCTTGTCCATCTCTTTTCAGGCTTAGAGCACCAAGTGAAATACTGAGTTTAAGGCCAGAACACTAGAGTAGCCAATCCAAGTTCATGAACTAATGTTATTTATTATTGTAGCAAGCTATTCGATCCTAGGGCACCAAATACTAGACACTGAAGCCCATGATTAATTGTGTATTTGCACAATGATCTTTAATTTAATAATTTAGCACCATAGTCTCAGATGCCAATCTACAGTAACCAGTTCATTCTGATCTATTATTAAACTTCAGCATTAATCTGAACCTGGAATCTGGTTTATATAGAGAATCTATATTTGAATTACTCATGAATAATATATTGATATTAGTAGTTTATCACTTTTTATTTGCATTACCCTAGTAGATATTAAACTTACTAGGAGCAAATCTAGAGAATAGTTTAGCATACCATAGTAGGCATAAATGATAGACTGCAGATAATTAATTATATAAATTGCATTGCTATTAAGATGACACCACTGTACTGTTATCCATCTCATCATTATTGTAATGCCTGTATGCATAACTCATCCAACCAATGCACAATATTTGTGTTCTTTTATTTTTAATTAATTCATTTGATTCTTATTTATTAAATATATTTAAAATTATTATTGTTTAATGTGTTTCTTGCAATCTTTTCTAAATCATGCCCATCTTTATTAATATATATTATGCATTATCTAATTGAGTCATAGAGTGTTGAACTAGTTAATTTATTCATTGTTCTGTCAAGTCTCATGTTCCACCCTTTTCTCAGCTGGCTCTCAAAAGAAATTGGGACCAAGAGTAACCTTATAATGTCATCCATATGGTATTAAATCATGGGATGCTGATGAATGAGTTGAAGTTGGTCAGATTCGAGATCTCATCATCTCAGTCTGGTCAACTTTGTTACATTTTGCCTGAACTCTGAATTTTGTTATGTGAATGTACAAATATGACTGTTACAATATTATAGTCTTGGTAATGTGACTATACTATAGTTTAAATATTAGTATAAAAATCGTATTTCTCTCTCTCTCTCTTTGTGCATCTTCATAATGTATTTATATAAGAAAGGGTAACTTTTTCATGATTTCAGCATAGAGCGGAAGCAATTAATAAATAAAAAAGCAAGTTCCTTATAAATCTCACAAATTCAAATGAATTTTAAAATTTAAAAATAGTTAATATTACATAATGAAGATCTTTTCAAACTGAAATATTTAAATTTCTTACCAGTACTTATTTGTCTGGAACACATACTATCAATTACCTTGTGTATAAATTATTTTTGAAGTAGCTTCATGGTGCTTTGGCCAAATAGCTTTTTGTGAAGAATCAATATGGGTTTCCAATTCAGTTGATTTTTTTCTAATGTAAATATCTTTAATTCCATGATAAATTAGATATTGATTAACTTGTAGATTTTTCAAGGATTTCTTGATAGATTTGGGTTTAGTTATCACCTGCAATCATCAAGGCAGTTAAGTACTTCTTGTAAAGATAATTAACAAACTCCATTTTAAATCTCACACTGATTTTTGACAGATTATTTATTTTCCTAAGCACTGCATGGATAAAAAGCAATGGGCTGATATGAGATTAATGACTTTTAGTCAATCATCTTGAGAAAGTCATAATTGACATAAATAAACAATGGCAATAACAATCCGTTACACAATGCAACACTTTATCAGTGTAACAGTCACTATTGCCATTTCAGTGATTTATTTCTCAATGATAACTAGTTTTTAACTTTTTTAGAAGTATAAGTTTACAACTAAGAATAATTAAAAAAATTGTTTATATATAATTTTTTTTAGGATTTTTCTCTATAGATAAGTAAAAATTGAAGGTTGTAATTTAATGACTATTTTATTATTTCTAATCTGATAGTTTTGTGTTATTCCAATAAAATCCATTATTATTTGATGAAATAATTTTATTACACTTGTTTTTATAATTTATCACAAAGCTGTTCATATTTTTCCAAAAATCATACTTTCTAAAACTCAGAAGCTAGTCTGATCCCTCCTCCTTCTTACAGAAGGTGATTTTCAGAAATATGCCTAATTTTTTTATAGTGTTTTCGTGCCAAATTTTAATTGTTTTTTTATGAATAGCAATTTAATTTATAATATTATTTCATATTTAAAAACATTTTTATGTGAATGTCCTATAATCAATTCAGTTATACATTACAATTTTCACTCTCAACTACATGTCATTAGACATATATGTTTGGCATCTGATTATACTAACTATTAAATGCTAATTTATAAAAACCAAACTCCTATCTACAATAATAAATGTAGAATTCTTAATTAAACAGCGTTTACAAACATAGACAATAAAGTTTATATAACTGGTCATCAAATATGGATATATCATTATTCTTAATATCTATTGTTCAAAAACTTTTTATCCAAACACAATTTCATAGTAATCTCTAAACTTTTACAATAATTATTAATTAAGTCAATTATTTTATATAGCGTGATGTGTTTTATAAACAATAATATTTAAACAGCATTAAACTGTTGCACATGCGCTTTGAATTTTAAATATAAAATGAATGAATACTAACATTTCAACCACATGATAAAGTCTTTGGAAAAGATAGAATGGCCATCTATCTTTTTGAACCCAAACGCTTTTGTATGGGTGAAAAGTGATTATTTAATATCTTCACACTTTCACTTTCAAACACTTAAGATTCGCCCATACAAAAGCATTTGAGTTCGAAAAGATAGATGGCCATTCTATCTTTTCCAAAGACTTTATCATGTGGTTGAAGTGTTAGTATTCATTCATTTTATATTTAAAATCCAAAGTGCATGTGCAACAGTTTAATGCTGTTTAAATATTATTGTTTATAAAAAACATGGTGCTATATAAAATAATTGACTTATTTACACACATTTAATTTCAAATAAGAATGACGTAAATTCTAATAAATTTCACCAGCGTCATTCATTCAAGCATGTAAAAGTAATTTAAAGTGATTATTTAATATCTTCACACTTTCACTTTCAAACACTTAAGATTCGCCCATACAAAAGCATTTGAGTTCGAAAAGATAGATGGCCATTCTATCTTTTCCAAAGACTTTATCATGTGGTTGAAGTGTTAGTATTCATTCATTTTATATTTAAAATCCAAAGCACGTGTGCAACAGTTTATTGCTGTTTAAATAATAATTATTAATTATATATACATTTACAAACAATATTAATGGGGAGGGGGGCTCTCAGCAACTATTTCTAAATTAATAAGCCTAAACACTGTTTTTTTATTTGTTTTTATATCTAACCCAGAATTTGGGGATTTACAATGAAGGAATAAAAGACTTATTTTGAAATTTAAAAATTTGCAAATCCAAAAAATATCCTAAAACCAATTATTTTGGATTAATGATGCTCTATCTGCTAAAAAAACATTTTAATTTCTTATCTTAAACATTTCCAAAGAACACTTTTATATTCTTTTTTTTTTTTTTGACAGAGTCAAAATGTTTTAAATAGTATTATCACTTGATTCAGTGAACAGGAAATGACTATCACTAAATAATGTATATAAGCAAACAAACCAATGGTAATAACAGATGAATTAGCATATTCTTATCAGTAGTTCATCCCATTGGTTCTTTAGATGAAAATGAGCCAAGTCATCTTTTTCTTGACCTGTGGATATGGCTATCTAGAAGCACAAGGATTGATGCATAGTTTAGAAGATCACATTCCTGTTGTACTTATGGACTAATATATATATAAAATACATATTTTGCGGGTTCATCCGTGTTAAAAACTTTTAATATTAATATACTGACGTTTCGACTTGGTCACACAAGCCATCCACTCTGTGCTTGTGTGACCAAGTTGAAACGTCAGTATATTAATATTAAAAGTTTTTTAACACGGATGAACCTGCAAAATATGCATTTTATATATTTAACCCATGCAAATCTTCATTTTAATACATACATATATATATATAATGATATATATATAATATATATATATATAATGATCTCTATAAGTGTTATTTAAACTTATACATTGTTTATGTATGTTTATTAGTGGATTATAAAATGTTTAAAATATTAATTTATCTTCACCATGCATAACAATTAACTGACAATAAGATTGGGATTGATTTGGATGCACCACATGTTATAATAAATGGTTGAATATCAGCAAAGTAAAATAGTTAACACTCATCAGAACATGGCTTGTTATTTTTTTCTAATAGTGGCTCAAATGGGATCTTTTGAAAAAATCCATTCCAACTTGTCTAAAAACCTAAAGTGAATTTTTATATGGATATTAATGAAACTAATGTTGACAGTGAATCAGCTACTTACCATATTGTCATGTCAGGAGCACTACCATTACAACCATCTATAGTAATGTTTAATAAAAATATAAAAATGTTAATGTGTATTTTATGCCAAAGCTCTTCTAACTATACAATCAAGAAGTCGATGAAAAGACATTTGGCTATGTGTCTGTAATATTTATAAAATAATGTTCCTTACTTCTATAATTTGCAGTACTTTAATATGTATTTTATGTATATATTTTTAAAATTTTATTTTTTTATTTTAATAATATCAATGTCAAGTTTTCAGTCACATTCTAGGAACTTGTTAATCATATGCATGTTTTTAGCACAATAAAACATTAGCTCATTTTGTATCTTTTTTTTTTCCATTTTTTTTTCTAATATAATATAAAATGACTTTTTTCCCATTTGTTCTTTTTTCTTTATACAAATTTAATATTTATCTTATTTTTTAACTTTTGCATTCTTTTTTTTTTTGATATGCCATTTTTCTTTATTAATTTTTGTATATCGTTTTTTATTCCTGATTTGTTTTGTCATTATAATACAATTTTGATTACAAATGCATTACGAATAAACCAATACACATAGATTATAATTTCTCATGGCTTTAAAATGCCTATAAAATTGCTGAAACTTTTAAAAAATATTAAATACAAATAAAAACTCTTAATTTTATTATATATATAAAATAAAGAGCATGCTAATAGCTCTAAACAAGCGTTTTTTATGATAAATGTTACAAGAAATTACATTCAAAATCTTTTTCTAGGATTGTCCCTATCCCCAGACCAGTTTTGAGCTATGGCTTTCTTCAGTGAGGAGCTATGACATCAGATTTAAAATACCAACTTAAGCTAAGCATCTATCTAATATTTAACTTTTCACTGAAGAGATACATAGCTCAAAACTGGTCTGGAAATGGGGATAATTCTAGATAAAGATTTCAAATGTGATCTCTTATAGTATTTATCATAAAAAAACTTAATAAGTTTGTTTACAGCTATTAGCCTGATCTTTATTTTAAATATTTGTAAATTGTAAATGCAATCTATATAAGTCATGTGACATAACCCTTGATTTTATATATATATATATATATGTGTGTGTATGTATATTAGGTAATAAAAAATGAATTAAAATTTATTGGTAGGTACCATTTCCCTTTTATGTTTTTTTTTCTCATTAAAACCTATTTTTAAAAAAATTATGACAATTTAAAGATAATTTCCCCTACCTTAATTCTGGTTTCATATTCTTCAACATGTGGCTAATAATTTTTTTAATAAAAAAATAAAACACAAAATTAAAAATGGCATGGCACATGGCAGTTCACATGAGAATTCATATAAAATTCAAACATTAAAAGTGATTGAGTTGAATTTTATAAGTCCAGCACTCTACTATACCAAAATAATTGGAACTCGTCTCCAGTGAAATTTGGATTCTAACCAACCAATAGAGTAAGCTGGATTTAAAAGTGATATTTAGCACAATACATCCCATGAAAATATTGAGAGATATTATAAAAGTTCTAATGAATATTAGTTGCCATTATGCTTTGGATTTGTAGATTATGAAAAAATATTTGATTTTATAAGCATTTTTATGGGGATTATTGGATCATCAAGATGTAGGCACAGGATATTGTCATATTCTAAAGAATATTTATCAAAGTGAAATAGCAATACTGAGATTACATACTAATACTAATAAGATTAACAGTGACAAAGGTTTGCATCAGGGTGTTTCTATCTCTCCAAATTTTTTTACAACAATTTTACAAGGAGTATTTTGCAGATTAAAATGGAAAACTAAAGAAATAAAAATGAATGGAGATTACATAAGGATCTAGATTTTTCAGGTGATATGATTGTTTTTACAAGTAAGGCTTCAAAGCAATGTTGCAAAAATTATCAGATGAAAAGAAGACAAATGCTAAAACAACTTATGTAATGTTCAGTGAATTTTTTCAAAAGTAGAAAATTTATAACCATGAATTAAAGAAATGGATGATGAAATTATTAATAGAATTAAACTTGGATGGAAGGCTATTGATAGAAATTATATTAAAAAATATATGTCAATGTATTTGCAAAGGAAAAACTTAGATATGTTTTACCCAATTTTATTTATGAGTCTGAGACTTAACCACTTAACAAAAAAGGAATACAGAGATTTTAGACTATTAATTGAAATATTGAGAGATTTATATTAGAACTAACAAGAAATAGACAACAAAATATATGGATAAAAGAACAAACAGGTATGACTAATATTAAAATATTTAAGAGATTGTAATTAAATTGAGCTGGTCATATTACTAGAAGAGCTGGTAAGAGGTGGATAATTGAAATTTTAAATTGAATCTCAATATATTGTAAAAGACATAGAAAGACACAACATACATGATAAATAAATGAAGTAAAAAATATTTCTGGAGTATTATAGAAAAGATGAACTAGGGATCATAGAAACTAGATGAAACTTTTAGAGATTTTCATTCTATAGTAAATTGTTAGCACAGGGTGTCACTACTGTATGGAGAGTTTTGCCTTGTTTATAAATTGTTAACAGTTGAAAATGATTGTGATGATATATATATACTATACTGCAACTAATTTTTTTGCTCTCATTATTTTTCCTTTTTCAGTTTATATATATACTATAATTAATTTATAAGCTTAAATTATGTAAAGCCCTTTCTAAAAGTTTAATTGTGCACAAATAAAAATGCAACATGTAGAATGATCTGTATTTAATAGTTTATGTAGATTATCTGAATTAAAGCCTAAATCTGTAAAATCTCTTTCCAACAAAAGATAAATAGATTTAGAACATAACTTTATTGGTTAACTGTGGCAAATACTTAAGCATACCCATTCAACATAAGGTTTTTTTTTGCTTAAACTAGTGAATAGGATGTATAGATTTTGTAGAATATTTGGTAAGCCTTCCAACAGTGGAAATAATGTTTTTATGATATTTAATTTTTTTTATAAGTTTTTAAAAGATTTTACTTTACCCCCAAATTTACAATAAATGAGAAAATTTAATGATTGATTTCTAATTACTGCATTAAACTGATCTTGCATAAAAAAATAAAGGGTACTGTTCAGTGCGCTGTACTGTGCCACTATGTGAAACTGCAGTATCCATCAAGAACCATACAAGCAATAAATTTTTATGGAAGGAATCGAAAAAATCACTCAAAAATAAAAAAATAAAGTAAATAAATATTTTTCATTTGAACATTCACAGAAATGTATGTATAACAATTTAAATATAATTTTATGACGAATGTAAAAAAATCAATTACTAAAATATTAATTTTAAAATTTATCCACTAAAAATTTAAAATTTATGAAGAAATATAAATTAAATAAATTTTAAAATGTTAAATTCTTTGTTTTTAAATTAATTTTTGATAATGATCGCATTTTATTAGTTAAATTTATTACATTTTATTGTATGTTAATTTTATGGCAATATATACTACTTTAGCTTTATATCATATAAAAAGGAGAGGTAATACAAATTATATTTTGAATTAAATATATGAAAATATGTATGTTAGTCCACACACTTAAAGAGTTAAGTAATTACGTTTTCCTGGTTGTTTTTAATACTTATTGATAGTAAATAATATGCTTAGTATATATATATATAGTTACACATTTCATAATAAATTATATATAATTAATAAAATCATATAAAATCAAATTCTGCTCTATTCTTATTTGTATTTAATGATATTTAAGAACTTGAAGCTACTAATAAAAAGAATTTTCTTGAAACTAGTCCCAAGGACTTTGTATTATCATAATATATAATTAAGAAATTAGAATATTATATAATATCTTATTTTGGAATGATCTTAAAGAGTGTAGTGCTTTGATTTATATATATTCATAGTATTATTTCCAGGAGCTGTTGTGTAATAAAAATACAGTAGCTAAATAGCTGATGATAATAATGTATTAAAACGTCAGTTAGTTAGCTATTATATTTTTACTACACGGAAGCTCCCGGAAGTAATACTATTAATTCATTTATCTGTGAAAACATTAGAATTAATATATATATACACATAAGGGCTATAATTTTTACTTTGCTAGCATAAATATTACAATGTCATTATATGATCTGAAAAATGTTAATTTAAATATTTATACATCAAAGTCCTTTATAGCTAAAATTAAATAATTAGAAAATTTGCATGTTAGGCACAGCATATATAATTTAATTACTATTAAATTGTTGGTTGAAAAATATTTCAAGAGCCTTTATTGTTCTCTGATTCATTTTTTTTTTTACTTTTCAGTGTTCATGTTGCCTAAGAGTTTGAAAAAGTGCAATTTAAAATATATGTGTAGTAAGAAATAGTTTTTTATTTAAATAGATTAAAAAAGATAAAAAATAATAAGTATTAAAAATATATAGTATTAATAATCAATATCTCAAAAGAAAAATATTTCTTTTTTGAGTTACAATACAAAAAGATGTTTCATTAATATTTGAACTATAATTTTAATGATTTTTTTTTTTCAAATGTAGTTTATTTCACTAGAATGTAAACATATAGCTGATATTATTAAGATGTATTCAGCACCCTTTTAATGTTCTGTTTGGTTTGGTACAGTGGTAGAGTTACAGATTGGAATTCAATGTCCATCCAGGAATCATGGCCAACTTCATCACTCCCAGTGGTCAAATTTTTTACAAATTTCCAAATCATTTCATTGTTTAATTATTATTTTTTTTGATAACAAACCAATAATATTATCGATAAAATAAAATTTTTCATAATAACTTTAACTTTTGCATTGCTAATTACAGTGTATATAAACTTCATTGCAAAAGAAGCATAGAAATAATAAAAGCTGAAAATATGTCACTGAAAATGAAATAATGCAAAATTTTAAAATTCAATGTATCTCATTATTATATAACCTAGGAGCATAAAAA
The DNA here is from genome assembly GCA_028023455.1 of Epiperipatus broadwayi. NCBI lineage: Eukaryota > Metazoa > Onychophora > Udeonychophora > Euonychophora > Peripatidae > Epiperipatus > Epiperipatus broadwayi. The sequence goes on from JAQFVV010000651.1 coordinate 183,147, forward strand.
CCCAAATAAAAAAATGAACAAATATCTGCACTCAACTTGTTTTAAATCATAGAATCATATTAGTGATGTTATAAAGTATTTTGGGGAATGATAAAATGAAAATTAACTATCAGAAAATACATTGTATTTCATCAAAAGTTAGAATTTACAATTATTTGTAATAATTTTTATTCATTCAAAAAAAAAAACTATTATCATTTTATAGCTATTAATAATGAATTTTTTTGAAGTATTAATACTAAATTTAAAATTTAGTACAATATCAGTACAGCAATACTTGAATCTCAATGTCTGTTATATTATCAAGAGGATTCTCGTTTCTGTACTTTAACACTATCTATTACAAACTTGAATTGTCAGTGGTTTTCAAATGCTAGTGTAGTTTTAATCCTTACCTTTAGTCTAATTTCTGGCCTTTATATTTATCAATGAAGACTTAGAAATCAAGATTTAGTTGAACAGTATGTGTATTGCAACTACCATAAACACTGTTTTTCTATCAAGTTAATAATGTGAAATTGAAAACATCTTATAGTTAAACCCAATTCTATAATTAACAAATTATATTTAAAATGTCAATAATGATCACAATAAATTTAAACTAACATCAATTTAATAATAGAATATAAATGAAATTTGTTTGCTATATCTAATATTCTAATTTCATTAAATAACTTATTTTCAGTTATAGAATATATGGATATCAAAACATACTTGACAATCTTGAATATTCTAGCTCTGAAATATACAAACTTTGTGATTTTTTTTAAAAATCCCCACTATAATAATCTACTTTTTAAAATAAAAACTGAAATAAAAAATTTAATAAACAAATATAGAATATTGGGGAAAGAGAGTGATAAAAATGAAATATATATTTAGAATGCTTTTGAATTATGCAAAACTTTATAACGTTTTATTTAAAAGTAAAAATTTTATAAGAGTTACGAAATGGAGAAACTTAATACATATATTACATTAAAAGACTAAATGATCAAACAAATAAATAAAATTTATTACTGGTGATTTTAATAAAGCTTTGATTCTGTCAATATACCAAGAATTATTTGTTGGTTAAAAAAATAGAATTTTTAAAAAATAATTAAAAATAAAAGATTCATACAAAGACTTTCAGATGAAATTATTAATAAAAAGAGTGATCGCAGATCTTCTTTGCTTTTGTGATTTTTCATATTTAAAATGGATGTAGAATTATAGTTTATGATTTTTGGAGATAAAAATAATTGCAAGGCTTGTCTACTCTTCATTGCAATTTTTACCTACTAAAACCTAATGGCAATTTGAAGCAAAAATTCAAATTTTTAGTTTTTAAACTTTTGTTCTATAATATAAATCAATAAATTTGACTTGGTTTATTAGAAATCTAAATTTACAAATGAAAAGGGTTCTAAGAAATCATATTTAAACCTTTCAAATAATATCTCGAACTATATCTAATTTTGTAATTATAACAATGATCTTTTTTTTTCTTATTGGTCAATTATGCTAATATTGAGAAAAAAGTTAATTAATGAGATCTTTATTGTTTGAAGTCTGATCTTAGAATCTGAATAAGCAATTATAAAATAATCACAAATCTAGAAAATATTGGTTTAAAATTAAAATTTCTATTTATAATTATTATATTATCACCAAATATTAGTGAGGCTAAATTTTGACAGTTTGTACAAGCACTTTAATTATAAAAAACAATGAAAATAAATTAATGCAGGCCTAGAGCTTTTGAGGTTTTGTCCCTTATATCCAAATAATTAACAGCTTTTTTACCCAGCATGTTAAAGCACTTGTATATACTATTACATTTATTGGAGAAGTATACTGAATTATTTTACAGCTTATAAATGTGTTTGATTCATGAATAATTATAAAATAATTTAAAATCCACCAAATACTGTTTTAAAGTTAAAAATTGTAAATTTATAATTATTAAATTATCACTAAGGATTGCCACTTTTATCATTAAGGATTAGTATAGCTGGATTTTGACAATTCCTAAATGTACATTTACAGTCATTAATTTCTTGTTAGTTTATCAAAGCGTTTGTTTAATATAGATTTTTAAAAATAAAAATTATTTCAAAAATATATAAAAGTAAACATGAAAGGATTTATTTTTTATTGATTATTATGAAAATAAATTCTAGAAAATTGCTGTTTCTTTATGGTTTGATCAGAATAATGAAGAGAGTGTGTCCAAGTTTTTTTTTTTACATTCTTAAGATTGAAAAATGGACCAAACAGAAAATGAATGATAAATAAACATCAGACTTTTCTTTGAAGTTTTCCCTATGAGCTACTAATATCTTCAGATTTTTTATTAAACTAATGATTTAGTATTTATGTAAAATCACAGTTTTAACAACAGATGGAATTTAAATGGAAAAAATAACATTAAAATGATTAAAAGGGAATGATTTAAAAGAACTGCATTCCGCACCATCACAGTACATGGCCAAAATCTTGGCTGTGCTAAAAATTATTAAAAAGTTTACTATTCATATTGGCTTAATAAAGTCTGACATTTTTAAGGTTTTAAAATATATAGGCAGATTGATTTCCATTTATAACAATACATTATATTTATCATTCAAATTCTAATGGCAATAAAATTGAACAAACAAATTTTAGTCTGTAAGTAATTTTATACATTAAGCAATATAACATTATGTAGGAAAAATAATTTATTTTCACAACAGTATAGAAATTGTAGACAAATATTTATTCATTTCTAAAAAGACAAAATCCAGGCATATAAAGCTTTCAGATGACTATTATTTTTATTTCAAAATTAGAATACTTTTGTAAAATTAAGTTATTAGAAATAAATATTTTTAAGAGCAATAATGCATTTTATTTCTTTACTCACAACTATATGTTGACATCACAATTAATTAGTAGACATTAAATAATAAATATTATAATCACATTCTGATGTAAAACCTCTTCATTCTGTGTTAAAGAAATAAAAATCCAAATTAAGAGTTATTTTCCAAATCTATGATGTGAATCAAGAAATTTAAAAATATATTAAGGTTTTGAATCCAACCAATTTATTCCTATAGTTATGTAGATCTGAGAATAGGCCAGTAATTATACATTTTTGTGACTTCAATTTTATAAAAAGCATTTGTTAAATGTAAGCATAAAAAGTCGTATATCTTTCACGTTATACATTAAAAGTAATGCTTACTTCTAAATAGAATATACATAAAGTGATAAACAGTAAAAGAGATTTTCCAATTCATTATTAATAAATACAATGTTCAGAAATATCTTAGATATCTACCAACAAAAGCATTTATATATAATGAAACTAAATATAGAAAAATTATTAATTTCTATTAAAAATAACAATTTATTAATTATATATATATATATGTGTGGGGGGGGGCAGGTGTGCAATCTTTAAAAGAATATTACTCTTCAGACATGTGCTATTAGATTGATATTAATTTACATGCACTCTCCTGTCAATAAGTGTTTTGAAAAACATTAGTGAATCACTTATGCTTAGAGCCTATTCTTATACAAACCAACCCTTATTGACCATACTTAAATCAGGACTTGATCTTATGATGAACCTGATATTTCAATTGACAACCTATTTGTACAAATTTAGTGTATATATTGTGAAGTTCAATGAGGTATATAGTTGTTGAAAAAAATTTACTAATAAAATAATAATTTTAAATTTAATTTTTTTTTCATTTTTATATATAGATAAAATTAGTCATTAGATTGTTGAAATTAAATTAACAATGGAAAAATAATTAGATCAAAATTTTAAAAATAAATATTAATCCAATATATGTGTGAATGTGTACATATATAAACAGATATTTGTGCTAAAGCAGATATTTTTGCACCTACATATATTTATATATAAAGCACATGCACTTAAAAATAGATTGCACATATGTGTATACATTTTTATTTTTAATAAGTTTAAAAAATAAATAGTTTACAGATATATGCATATAAAAATGGAGCACATGCAAATTTCAATTGAAGTTTAATTATATTTTATACAAATTAAGTTGTTTAAGAAATCTATAAATTCAAATTCTGCTAAGGAAAACAATTTTAATTTGTTAACAGAGAAACTAGTATAATTTTATTCACCTTCAAAGGACCTTTATGCCTTTGTATGTCAATTAGAGAATGTAAAGTCACTAAAAATTATTTAAATTAATATATTTTATATAGTTTTTTTTACAATCTAAATAATTGTTGTCACTCCTATATTTCAATCCCATATTTAAATTCTATACGATTATATCAATAAATGAAATTGCTTGTAAATTAATGAGAAAAAAATCATTTTATGTCTTGAAACTCAATGCTACAAGCAAAAAAAAGTTTTACTTTTTGTTATGTGTTCTTGTTTTCCTATTATCTCATCTCAAAATTTTGAACCTAAATTTATGAACGTATTTCTAATTTATTTGATATTTATTGATCAATTTATCAAGTCCAATAAATTATAAAAAAAAATTAAATATTTGGTCAAAATAAGTGAATAAATCAAAGATTGATTCAATAAAAAAATGAATAATTTAAATTCTTAAAATGGAGAAATTTATTTTTTTTAAAAACTAATGATTTAATAAACTGCTAAAATGTGTTTCTATCTAAAAAAATTTTTTTTTGTTTAAAAATTTATCCATAGTGCTATTTTTAAAAATGATGGGGTTAGGGGGTGGGGGGGCTGAATTGTAGTTCTTTAATCTTTGATATTCATTTACTAGTTTCATTATAAAATGATTGATCTTATTGAATTTGCCATGTTTTATTTTATTCTGACAGTTTGTCATTATCATCAGTGAAAGGAAATGTAATGTGTTAGTATTAATAAAATATATATATCAAATTAATAAACTTTTAAAAACTATTTTATTATCTCCTAAAGCAATCTTTAAAATGTATCAAATTTTTTCTGAGATTTTTCATATGACATTTCAATGCTTTTTACTGTACCAGAAAAAATTGATTCAAACCCACCTTCTCATTTATAAAATTTCCATGCGATTGTTTTCTTAAATTTAATTTAAATAACTGCATTGACCATCACTGGAGATTTCATGTATGAACTTCATACGTTTATTTTATCTTTTTTTTTTTTAATAATTCATGTATAAAAATATACTTACGTTTTATTTTCTTTCCCTTTAAGTTTAAATAATAAATAAATTTATTTGATAGAAGAAAGAAGAATGCCCAATAAAAAAAATAAATGGATAATAAATATTAATCACATATTATTTTGTTTTTAGATAATTTAATTTTTTAGTAGTTAATAATTAGTTAAAGAAATCACACAATATAATATATCTTTATACAACAACAATAATTATATATATTTATAAGGGATTTGAACTCGAACTTTCAACCTCCCTACATCTACCCAATCTATTTTATACAACTGATTCATATGACCACATACATGTAAAAAAGATAAATGATCTCCAATATATGTATTTCATGATGAACCAGCACTCATCAGTTGCTCCAGATTACCATCTCCCACACATACATACAATCAGTGCACAGTTTATATTAAGATAGCAAATCTTTAAACTTTAATGAACAAGCTTCAATCTTCTCCACTCTTCAGTCATCCATTTCAATGAAAATTTTGGAATGCACAAAGCCCTTGTGGATGCCAATATTATTGTCATATTCATATAGACCTTAAGTTAATCTCATCCCTCATAAATAGAACCTTAATATGTTCTATACTGATTGTATATGTATGGGAGATGGTAATCTGGATCGTCTGATGAGTGCTGGTTCAGCATGAAATATGTATATTGGAGATCTTTTTTTTTTCCACATGTATGTTGTCATGTGTATCAGTTGTATAAGGTAATTGGATAGATGTAAGGATCATGAAAGTTCTAGACTCTTATAATTATATTAAGTTTAGTGTAAACAATATACATATATTTAAATATTATATACATATAAGTAATAAAAATAGAAATACATAAAAGCTTTTTTTGACAAATATTTATATTTGATCTTTTCAATGTGATGACTATTTTAAAGCTTCAATTTACATTGCACACATTGTGGCATCTATCTTTTTATATATAAAATTAAGTACAACCAATTATAACAGTAATATAATATATGTGAAAAAACTGTATAAATGTATACTATTTAATTTTCCAATCACTTTTTATTAGTCAATTATTAGTTGAACTAATTGATGTTTTATATGCATTCATCTAGTTAACGTGCACTGGAAAAATTATAGAAAGAGAAAGATTAAGGAGTTATTAACTATAGCCAAAGACAAATGTGCTATAAGTAAAAAAAGAAGCCAGAAACCCTTTATCTAAAAAGTGCCTCTAACAACATTTACATACGTTTGGATAAAAATAAAAATTTTAACTTTATGAAACAGCAACAAATACATATAAAAACAAAATTAGCAAGATTAATTCACAAAGCTATGATTATAATACCTGAAGAATCAAAAGTGCTTAGCTTGAATAAAGATATTAACTAATGCATGCCTTTGCTGGTTTAAATGTGTTCATATTTTTTTAAAAATTACAATTATACAGACAAAGAGGTAATGGTGATATTTATTGATTTATGTAATTCATTTTATATATTTTCTTTCTATTAAGTTTTTTAATGTACTTTAAAGGTTTTATAATTTTTATGAAATCTATTTTGTCTGTATTTTAAATAAAAAATATATAATATAGATTTATCATGTCTTCTATTAATTGCTTTATAGTCTTTTGCTCTTTTATTTGTTTTCCTATATGTCCATAGTAAATCATATTGCAATTTCCACAATTAATTTTATATGCAATCTTTTTTTATATTTAATATCATCTCTTATTTTATAGTTACCTTTTAATTTGCCTAGATTCTTACTATTTAACTATCCTATGTTTATGTTTATATCCATGTAATTTTATTTTTTATTAATTAGTTTAGTCAGCATCAGGAATCTAAACAAAAGAGAAAATCTTTCAAGTAATGTATGTATGAATGATTTTGAAATTAAAGTTGCAGTGAACTTCTAGTTAAATAAAATCAATCTTTAAAATGTATTATTATTATTATTATTATTATTATTATTATTATTATTATTATTATTATTATTATTATTATTATTATTATTATTAATATTATTATTATTAATATTATTATTATTATTATTATTATTATTATTATTATTATTATTATTATTATTATTATTATTATTATAATCATAGAAATCTTTTACACTATAATATATCTGGATGTATTATGGTTGCTAGAAACTAGAAACTACCAAGTTGAAGTGCCATTTTGTTCTCCTTTATTTAATAGTATTTGATATGATAAACTGTGTATTTAATAATTCAGGTGGCAAAAGTAGTCCATATTTTTTGAGATAAAGTATTTGCTTTTGAAAAAATTACCATTTTAAAATTTTTATTATATTTATTATTTTTTTCTGAAAGAAAAAAATATTCTTAAGCACAGATGGGTTCATGATAGGATTGTAATAATTATATCACTATCATTTATATTCATTAGAGGAATTTTTAATTAAAGATTTAATTATATTTTTGTCAGCATTCTTGTTTTATTATGTCTTTTTATATATTTGAAAAGATGTACCTTTGAATTATTTGAGTTTGCTTAACAATTATATTTTATTATATCACATTAGACATTGGTTTAGCCATAAAAATCCAGTAGGTACTATGAATGACAACTACTAGATATTACATGTCTAAATTCTAGCTTAAATATATATGATTGTCACATACATGTATGTTTCACACTCATATATATTAACACATATCTATTAACGTACACACTCCTCAGAATAGGATAATGGTTACATTTTTTAAAAGAATATTTTTTGTATGTCTTGAAAGATAGATAGAATTTGAAATAAAAATTAGAATGTCTGTTTTTTTATACATAAATAAATTTACAAAATATATTTTAATTTGTTTTATTTTCATTGGATTCTAAACTTGGAATTAAGCTTATTAATTTTTATATCCAAAGCATCAAAATTGAACAAAACAAAGTTTTATTTTTAAAAAATCAAAGTAACTCTAAGAAAATTTTTTGATGTATTATCATATTTCATTATGCATTTTTTTTGTTTGTTTTAATCAATATACTGTTAGCAAAATAATTTATGTCTGCCTGTTTTTTTTTATTGTGTACTTGTTAAACTTAATTATTTTAATATTTTCTACAAAAAAATTCAATTATTTCTTTTTAGTGATAATAAATAAAAATAGTACTAATTAAATCTAGATTTAGTGCTCATGTTTTATATTAATATATAATATAAAATACTATGACAAAACAAATCAAGTCAGATGTCACATGACTTAACTTAATAAGCTTGCATTTACAAATGTTATATATATATATATAGCTTTGAGAATATCCTCAACCCCATTCCAGTTTCTGCTTCTAGCATCATCAATGAGGTGTCAGGATATTCAAGCATTAGATTAAAAATACCAGGACCAGCCCAGCACTTTATCTAATGCATAACTATTGAGTAAAAAATCTGAAACTGTCAGACATCCATATGTCTTCCAATCCAGCTATCTAACTCAAATAGCCATATGGGACTGAACTAAGTTCAGATACACCATATATTAATAGATTTAGTAATATAAAATTGCCAAGACCTTAATAACAAAAAATAAAATGACAGAAAAATAAATTCAAATGTCACATGACTTAATAAGCCTGCATTTACAAATGTTATATATAGAACTTGCAAAATAAGCTCTTAACAAGCTTTGGGAATATCCTCAACCCCAGACTGGTTTTTGCTTCTGGCATCATCAGTGAGGTGCCAGGATATTCAAACATTAGAGTAAAAATACCAGGACAAGCCCAGGATTTTATCTATTAATATATGGTTGTCTGAACTTAATTCAGTGCCATATGGCTATTTGAGTTAGATAGCTGGATTGGAAAACATATGGATGTCTGACAATTTCAGATTTTCTACTCAATAATTATACATTAGATAAAGTTCTGGGCTTGTCCTTGTATTTTTAATCTAATGCTTGAATGTCCTGGCACCTCACTGATGACACCAGAAACAGAAACCAGTCTGGGGTTAAGGATATTCTCAAACCTTGCTAAGAACTTATTTTGTGAGCTCTATATATAATATAAAATATTTGATTTAGTTTTACCTAATTTTTGTTATGTGGATTGTAAAAAGGAATCACAATTATTCAATGAGGACTTGCATAAAATAGGACTACCATTAGCCATTGAGGATTTGCATAAATCATCAATGCTCAGAATTGTCTATAGATATAAATTTTGTTAAAACAGTTAATATTAGACAAGCATATAAAAATCATGAAGAAAGGTGATTATTTAAGTATTTAATATGATATCTCAAATTTTGGATGAAGAAACATTTGTTTTTTAAATGATATTCATAAAGTAGTAGTCACCTTTGATGATGCTATGATAAATACCATGGATAAATGGATATCCCCCTCTCTCAAAACAAAAGTAATATGTATAAATATCCTGCTTGGTTTTCCAGCAAACTTACAGTTAATTGTAATGAGAAAAATCGTTTTTCATAAATTGTATTAAAAAAAACAAAATCAATATTTTATTGGAACAATTTTGTTAATTTTAGGAAATTGTTTTGATGAGAAGAAAAGATCTGTCATCGGAGAAATATTAGATCTGATTCAAAGTATTTTTGGTCATATGTTAGAGGTTTTACTGGAATCAAATTTAAATCAATAAATTATGTTTCAAATAACACTTTATATGGAGAAGACATTATAAAGCAATTCTTTTGTAGTCAAATAATAATTTTATAATTACATGTGATGAAATTATAACTTCTTCTGTGCAAATTATTATAGGATTACAGATATTGTTCTGATAGTCAAGATATAAAGTGAAGAAATAATTAATGCTATTAAAGGTATAAAAGATAATAAATCTGCTTCTATTGATATTCCCATGTTTATTATTAAGAGTTGTACAGTTTGCTGCTCCTGCTTTAAGCCATATATTCACACTATCTTTACAAAAATCTGCTTCCCCTGATTTGTATAAATAACCTAGAGTTGTTTCAATTTGGAAAAAGGGATGCAAAAATGGCCCAAAATATATAGGCCAATATCAATGTTAGGCAGCATTTTAAATTTTTTTAAAAGATTTGTATGCAATTCTCTAATTATTTCAAGTTAAGAGATATATACTCAGTTTTTAGCATAAATTTATTCCAAACAGATAAGTAGAGACATATCTGATAATAATGTATGCTAATTCTATAAATTAACAGGTTGTTTATATGTAATACATTTTGATCTTAGTAAGGTTTTTGATATGCTAAATGATAGCATTTTATTATCTAAATTAGATTGCATGGATTTTTCTTCCTCTCTTTTGTTATGGTTTTATAATTCCTATTTAATTGATTGTCCAAATTATGTTTATTACAGATTCAAAGAATCTAAAATTTACTACTATAAAAGTGGAGTTTTTTAAGGAAGCATTCTTGGACCTATTTTATTTTCATTACATACTTAGGATATATTTCATATTGTTAGTAATTGTAATATTTTAGAGTTTGCTGATGATATAAAGTTATTTATTAAAATTGATAATTTATCTGATCATTTGAGATTTCAAAGGTCTATAAATAGCTTTGTAATTTGGTGTAAAAAATCAGATGATTCTTAATACTGAGAAAATATTTGTTGTCTCATTTTGTATTCAAACATTAGCCATTTTTTCCATTATTCTATTAATAATATTGTTATTCATAGAAAAAATTGGATAAAGGATTTAGGAGTCAGATTTAATAGTACTGAACTTTTGACTCACATCAATAAAATTAATCTTAAATGTAATAGAATTATGGTAATTAAAGCAACATCAAAATATTTTTACATAAGCTGTCATGTATTTATTTTGTTTTATGTAATATTTGTTCCTACAATTAACTATTATTTTGATGTTGGAAATTGTAACATAAAAATGTTATGAAATAAAATTGGAAAATATAATAAAAGGATACTTTACATATGTAGGTTTACAATTAGTTGTGGTTAGTGAAATATATCTTATGAAAAAAAAAAAAATGTTGTAGTGTTTCTAAGAAAAATTATTTTATGTAAATTTGATGTTTCAGAATTTATTCATAAATATCAGTTATAGAATTCCTAATATAATAAGAAAAAAATGTCTTATTTTATATTAAAAAATATAATTTGTTATAGAAATTATGCCATGATTCAAATGCCTATATTGTATAATAAGATGTGTTTCATTTAAATTTTCATAATTTTTAAGGTCAATGTAAACTAATTCTTGTTTTGTAAAAGCTGTACTATAATTGGATTGTTACTAGTCTGTTGATTCATGAATAATAAAATTAAAATTGCAAAACATAGATTACATTACAGTGATAAATAGATAAAAATGGGGGCATCTAAATAAAGTATAAATGTATTTTAACACATTAATATGTTAAGCTATTTTTGAAAATATTTCATTCTCTTTAACTTGATATTTTATTAAATAAATAAAGATCTATTTTATACAGTGACAAGTTAAGTTTAAAAATTTGTAATAGTAATAGAGTGAGAAAGAGAGCCACTAAGATGCAATAAAATTTTCTTCAACTCTCAACCAAATGTGACTATATTCTTAATGCTTTGTAAAATATATCATTTTATCTCTCTCTTTATTCTTCCAATTTGAGAAATCATCATTATTACTCACTCTTTTATTAGAGTAAGTTTAATTAGTTGAAAGTGAATTTATTAATTCTCTCACATATAAAGTATGGTATTCCACCTCATCCTAACATTTTTTACCCATCCTATCATCACAGTACATGTAATAAATAATACATTATGCCATCCTATAAATATGTAAATAAACTTGAAGACTTTTTCTTGAGTTTATATATATATATAATGAAAAAGATTATTCATATCTTATCATTAGGAAAAAAAATAACAAAATTATTCTTAAGAATGATAAGTAGAAATACCAAATGCTTATAAAATTATTGGGGGGGGGGATAAAATGAGATGGGTATAAGATGAGAAAATGATTGATGACTATAAATAATATTGAATGATTTATATTGATTGAGTTGAAAGATGTAAAAGTTGGATGAATTACTTTTAGAAAAAAACAACAACAGCCAACTAGACAAAAATCCAATTGTGATCAATAAAAAATAACTAGCCAGATATCACCTTATAATGTTACCAATTGCTTCAGTGATCATTGCAATGCTTATAATAATGATTACATATAAAGAGAGAAGTTGACATGGTGTCATAAAATATAGAGTAACTAATGAGAAGCATCACATGATTTGTGATAAGGGTTTTTTTAAATAATACTTCTAGTGATTAAAGATGATAAGAAGAGCATCACATAGGTATTTTTTGACTTTAAAAAATAATTATTAATTAATATAGAATGTTACAGCAATGAAGTCATTTCAATTAGAAAGTGATTGTTTCTCTCTCTCCCATTTCTATTTAACGATTTGCTACAATGGTTTTTTTTTACAATAATTTTTAAAAAGCAAATCTTTAAATTTGAATAAAGTAAAGCAATACAATTTAAAATGTATCTTAATGAAGTATTTGGTAAACATCTCTTTGCACTGATAGGTTTGTGTTTGTTGTCTGACAAATGATTAGGTTGGTGGAAATGATTGAGTCCTCAGTTAAATTAACTGGACATTTCAAATAGAGAGATAAAATAAAGAAATTTACCATAACTCTAGTTACGAAATTTATTAAGATTGATTGTAGGTAGACAGAAAAACAATAGAAAAACAGTAGTTTAGGCTTGAAAAATAGAAGATAAAATATACATAAAAAATAATGCATTAAAATCAAAGAATAAATTCTTAAACACTTGATGGAAAATAGTCAGTCATATTTAAAATTTATTTATGTCATATTTTAGAAGTATTATACAATATTTTGACTATTAAAAATTATTAAAAGTAAAAAATTATTTTGTTACTTTGTAAGAGGTTCTCTATACATCCACTTGGTAGCTGAAAGTAACTTGAATGTATATTTTACTAACTAAACATTTCTCCCTTTTTTAAAAATCAATTTAGACCAAGTTATTAATGAATATTTTTTATTTATAAAAAAAAAGATACCAAATAATATATACATATATGTGTATATATATATGATTATAGAAAAAATAAAAAAAAAGATACCAAATAATATATACATATATGTGTATATATATATGATTATAGAAAAATCTAGTATTTTAGACTTAATTACATTATTCTAGCAATATATTATATACGTGTGTATAGAAATATTTTTATCACAGTATTCAATAAGTTATATATAAATAAAGATTGGTACCAATATAGTATGCACTTTTCACCATTTTAATCACCCCAAAACCACCACTGGCACAGACAAGTGATAAATTATCTTACATAATACTTTTAAAATTAAGGGGGTTGTAGATATTTTATCTAGGTCACACAAAAAATTGCCATAAAAACCACAGAAATTTCATAGAAATGAGTGTCATCAAAGTAGATAAAAATTTTAAAACAATATAATTTGCAAATGAGAAAAAGAAACAATTTGCAAAAAAATTAAATTACTCTCTTGAAAAACAAACAAACAAATGATCATAGATATTACTAGCATAATCACATGAACAAACAAAACCAAATTACTATCACAAATATTAGTAATTAGCACATGGTCTCTGTGTAATATAAAATATTAAAATATTAATATATACAAAAAAAGTGTGGCGGCCAGATATTTGACTAACAGATAGAAAATAACTAAGCACATAATAACTATTAACATTAATAAATAAAACCATATTCCATACAACTAAAAAAACTAAATAAACATTCCTAAAACAACATAAAGACATGTACAAATACAAAGGTGAAAATTTTCAAAAACAATAGAATGTAGCAAATAATATTTGATCAAAAAATTATTATTAGGATATTAAAATTAATAAATAAAAGTATAAAACATATGATTAAAATATTAAAACAAATAAAAAATACTCAACTAACATAAAAACTAGGATGTAAAAAGAAGGTAAAAGTAGTTATTATTTTGTTAAATATTAAACTTAATACTACAAAGAACAAATATTAAAAAATATATTTTATTAAAACTATAAGTTAATTTTTGAAAATTCAAATAAATTGTATGATATCTCAGTGCATATAAGCTGGTGTCATACTTTTCTCATGTAGTATCCAGGAAAAAGAAATAGGAACAAAATAAATTTATGAGATGTGCTTGACATTGTTAGACAGTCTCATCAACCTCTTATTATTTAGAGAGATTAAAAAAATATATCTGACTAAAAAATTAAAGCAAACATTTTAAAGTAATACAAACATTTGCATGAATGGAATCTGTTCAATAATTACATTGGAAATATTTATATTCGTCATTTTTGATTGGTAAGTAGATATATTACCTTTAAATACTGAAATGAAAGAAGGGGAGGAGAAAAGTCACTTTCAGATTTGTTGTCATCTTGTCAGTCCTGTTATACATTTGACATCTAAATATAAACTGGAAAAATAACGTTTTGTTCATCAAACAAAAATAAGTTTTTATTATTATTATTTTTTATTTTATTTAATCTATAAATGCTTCTTTGTTAATAGAGTTTATCCAAATTCGATGTTACTGTTTGTAACACTTGTAAATACTTTTTGGAAAATTGTTTTTAATTTTTAGTTATTATTTACTAATTGTTTTTTATGAATGACGTAATGGCAAAATAGCAATGATGTCAACCTCTGATCAACTATTTTACTATTTATTTATTCATATATCTATCTGTTTGCTTTTGTATTTGCATGCATGTCTTTCTACCTACCTACCTGCCTCCCTGCAACATATTGAGCAAGCCAAATCGCATGACCTAAATATACTATAATGGTAATCAATGAAATAATCAAATGAGATAATGAGTGATCAATCCACTGATAATAACCAAAATAATAACACTATGGACTATGCTCATAGGCATTTCAGAATGCCATATGTTATGAGAATTAAAATAATAAGAGTGAAGAATAACAATAATGACAAATAATTATTAAAGCAAAATACAACATTTACTAAAATTTAAGAGGAAAAGACTTTTCATACTTACTCATATAAATTAAAACAGATTTTATTACTAGGAAGCAAATGTCATTAGAGAAATAGATTATATTTGAAACTCCATCTACAATATTTCTTCCAATATAGCACACCTAACAACTATAACAAGTATTCTACCAACATGATCAGATCACAAACAAATTCTTTTTATAAAATAAAGCATATTTTATTATATTTCATCACAGTGATATTTTCTAAAAATAATATTTCTTTGAAATAAACTAATGTCTTAAATATTCTTCTATAAATTAATATCTCAGGGTTCTCTTAAACAACAGTTTAATTAATGTAAACTTTATTATTTTCTTTAAATTTAGGATTACTAGACAAAGAATGGATCTTCCCAAGATTACAATAATAATTAATAATTTTAATTATTAAAAATAAACATGATACACTCTTAATTTGAAATAAAATAATTTATTAGGAAAGCATTCAGATATAATGAGTAGATAAGAGATTTTATAGCTACTCAGGATACCACTAATACATCCTACACAACTACTTTTGAACTTAAATTAATAGATTCCATCATTTAAATTTATGTAGAATAATCAAAATACTTTTATAAATAAAATAAAATGATTTCAATACAAAATAAATTATTGATTAACACATAAAATTGATTGTAGTGATTTTTTTAATAATAAGCAAATAAAATAATCAATTTCTTAGATATTTTCTTTATATGTGAAATGCAATTTTTATAAAGTAACTCTTATGTCAGACAATATATATTTATATACCTTCAACACATCCATTAAAGATAAATTTGTAATAAACATTGTAATATCTGAATTTCTGAATAATATATGTGTGAATGATGATAAAAAAATCAAAAAGAAAATTAATAATAAAAATAGCATTTATTTTTGACAATAAAAACACAACCTACAAAACTTTAATATGTTCAATATTATCAGAGCAAATCATTTGATTCAAAACCGACCATGAAGGTAAAATGGTAGCCATATAATTTATAGATAAATGTATGAAAATAATAAATAAATATTAAATAAAATCATTATTAATTGGTTCATAAAACTTTCAGAAATGTTAGTATTATAAAAAGTTCTCAATCTTACAGCACAACCATTCCATTATATTCTCCCTTATGAAGGTATTTAATACTTTTCAAATACTACTTATTAATCCATTGGTGAAATAACTGTTTAAGGAGACTATATTATTTATTGATGCCAAAAATATAATTATAATTTCTAAATTAAATACTTATTGGGTTTATGTCCTGAAAGGCTGGCAAAGCACACAAATAATATGACGTATATCAGCACTATAAAATATATCAATTGCCAGGATAATGTCAAGGCAGTGATGCAGTAAGCTACACACAGATCTATACAAAAATACATGATAAATAAATCCACATTTGGAATTATAAGGCAAGGTAAAAAGCAAGTGATGGCATGAAATCAAGGAACAAAGCACCTATATCTGAGGGCAATTTATAAGCTAAAACTATATCTCTAAATAAATAGCTATGAGAATGAATCAAAATACAATAAAAATACTAATATTTGCCTTAAGTAAAGCATTTTATGCTTAAATATGAGATGAATAATAATATAATTCACATATAATTTCATAATCTAAGAGAGAAAAAAGCCACCATTTCTTTGAAATAGAAATATTAAAACATGCAAAACTTTTCATACAGTAGTTCCACTCAGTGACAACCATAGTAATCAATGAATGCCAGAAGGCTTGTGCATAAAATCCCCATCTAGTGCCAATTCATCCAATATCCCCAGACTAGTTTCTGGCTTGTGGCCTCCATCAGTGAGGAGATTTGGATCTGAGAGCACTGCACCTAGATCTTAAAATCAAAAGCAACCCTCCAGCAGCCATCTTTTATCTCTACTTAACTACAACACTATGAGAATAAAATTGAAAATAATATTTTCAATCTAAGCTCAATAGCATATACAGTCATATGGGTCTGAACTCAGTTCAGTAGACATACATTTTGGTGTCTTTGGCTCTATAACAAACATAGCCACCACTATCCTATTAGGCAGGATTGATGTTAAACCACTAAACATCACATGATCATCATTTCTTATGCTAGCACATAACTGTTATTAAAACAGTCAAAGGTCTCCATACAGTAGTGCCACTCAGTGCCAAACAGAGTAATCAATGAATGCAAGAAGACTTGTGCATAAAATCCCCATATTGTGCTTTCAATTTTATTCTCATAGTTTTATAGTTAAGTAGAGATAAAAGGTGGCTGCTGGAGGGTTGCATTACATTCTAAGATCTATGTGCAGTGCTCTCAGATACAAAGATCTTCATTGATGAAGGCCAAAAGCCAGAAACTAGTCTGGAGATATTGGATGAGTAGGCACTAGATGAGGATTTTATGCACAAGCCTTATGGCATTCATTGATTACTCTGGTTGACACCTAATGCCACTACTATATGGAGAGTTTTGCCTGTTTTAATAGCAGTTATGTGCTAGCATAAGAAATGGTGGTCATGTGAAAGATAGAAATATGTCATAAACAAGAGAGAGACTATTGCCACAATCTTTTAAATGATACAACAACAATCTGATGTGTAAAGCCAATAATGTAAGTAATCATCACCAAACATGGCCTAATAGAATAAATTATGGCATAAAAATAATTAATAAAATAGTCATCTTCTTTGATTATGTTTGTCATGAGCACATACATTCTAATAAATAACTTCATAAAAAGAGATTAAGTATAGCATTTTTAAAATACAACATGATAAAATGGAAATATTCTGTGAACTTTTGAGTAAATGCAGCTTTTCAATATTTTATAAAATTATACCAATAAAAAAGCATAAAATAAAATAAAGAAAAATATGTTGCATAATACAGCAGCATAAATATTGAGATTTGTAACTATATTATTTTATCAAGTAAAAAAAATCAAAGACCTTCATCATTGATGTTTCAACCATTCAACAGGATACAGTCACTGTACATGACACTTTGAAAGCATTGAAGATTTCTCCAATTTACTTAAATACATCAAAATTCAAAGTACATGCAAAATATTCTAAAATGAATATTAGCAATCAGTTTACATGTAATACTAGCATAAAAAATATTTATGGCCAGTTAACTTTTGTGAAATATTTTCAAAATAAATAAATATAATGATGCAGCTTTCACTTTTTTATATAATATTACATTAATTTATCTGTATTTTTTAAAAAAGCACATATTAATGAAAAAATTTGAGGGTATTTATTCCTTTGAAAAATAATATATTCCATAGTAAAATAGACTTTTGAATAATAATGAAAAATAAATGAGCAGACATTTATAATAAAACAGGAAAAGTTTATAATCTTTGTAAGAGATTAATTCAGGAGCATTCATGCTTGAAAATATATAATTCAAAGATAATAATATCTCTAAATATATTGTTCATAAAATGTCCAGGAATATTATGCTTTAATTAAATAGGATAAGTAAATGAACGTCTATGAAGTAATAAAAGTCAATAACTTTAATGTTATTAATTCAGAAAAATATTTTCCTTATTTTTGTTAAATTATATATAACAATAGCTTCTACTCTGCTGATGTTAATAATAATAATAATAAAATGACACTTTTAAAAATGTAATAGCATTTAAAATAATTTATATTTCAGTAAATAATATCTTTTTTAAATCAATGTTTGGAATTCATAGAAGTACATATAATATAAAAAGTCATCCATTTTTGATGCATATTTAAAATACATTTTAAGAATATAATTTGGATTAAATTAATTATTTCCATATCAGAATATAATTAAATTCAATAAAAGTACTGATAAATTCTTGCTATCAGAAAGTAGGTTCTACAATCTAGAATTCAGTAGTCTATCATTTCAAAATAATAAATCCAGAGAAAACCTTCTTTTAAAGTATGAACTTTTAAATAAAAATATTTTCATCTTAAATAAAACTGTTTATTAATATTTAAATAGTTTAAAGTTCTTAGCAGTCTTAATATTCCTGTATGTAATAAATTTAACTTATGAAAATGTCTATTTCTAATAAGAAAATTAGAAACAATAAAAGTTCTTATACAACAATGCTGACTAATGTAGAAATCCTCAAAGCACATAGGCCTCATAAAAATAATTTAATTATTATTAAATATTTTGTTGACTTTTCCATCATCTTTCCTTGCCAATAAATTTCAAGCTTTAGTGTTTCAGTTTAAATCTTCTAAGTCTGGACAAATTAAGTTACTTTATTTTTAAAAATAAACAAAAATTTATTAAAAGGAATTAAAACTTAATAATAATTTAATAATTAAAAGACCAAGGAAATAATTGAACATTAATTATGCATGAGACAGTGAGTTAATATCTTCACTAATCCTATTTATAAGCTATATCATGTAACTGATTTTTAATGAAAGAAAAAGATTTAACATTAAATGTCAATATTTTGGGGTTAAATAATCTTTAGGATTTTCTTATAAATATAAATCAATATAACAATGGGATAAAAATCTGCCTATCAAGGTGCTTATTGGTTGTTTCTTGTTTTGTGTACAAGAGAGCACTTGCCAATGATTTTGACAGTTTTAATATTTCTGTTTTGATTTTCAAAGAGAAAACATGTGTATTAGAATATTTTAACATTATTTTGCCAATTTTTTCATTATTTTAATCAAGAAATCTGTACTAAATAATTTTTAGAATTTTTTATAACTAATAAATCATTAAGACTTTAATTTATAACAATGAGATAAGAACTTGTCTTATAACACTCTGATTGGTTGTTTTTTGTTCTCTATACAAGAATACTTGTCAATGATTTTGCCAGTTCCAATATCTTTGTTTTGATTTTCAAAGTGTTTTGGAATCTTTTTTTAGACATTTATAATTTTTTTCAGAAAACATTTGTGAAAATATTAATAAGTTTAAAAGAATTATTCAGATTTTAATAGAAAAATTTACTTTTACATGAAAGCAAATTGACATAGAAATTATAACATTCAGCTGCAATTTATAATTGGATGACAAACATATGTTTTATGCTTGCTGCTATAGATTATTTTCATCAATTATAAATAGAAATTATTTTTTTTAAAAACTTTCATTTACTTTAATAATCTGACATATCATTAATTTGCATTTTAGAAAGGGTTTTTAATTTTAAAAAAATTACCAATAACATTAAATGTTAATACCGCATTTCAAAATCTTTTTTTTTCTTTGAAAAAAAAAAAAAACATTTTGGTATTTATACTAAAAAAAAAGAAGACATTGTAATGCAAAGAATATATGTGTAATAAAAATACAAGTATTAACAGATACTATTAATTAAATACATTTGTTTATGCCACTAACTTTCATGACAGTAGGTTGAATACAAATATTTTAACATCTTATTTCTCACAAGGTCATATTTCCTACAGTATTATAAATATTAATATCTGTTGTGTAGAATTGCATGGCAATCATATTTTTGAGTGGGTTTTGCCATCTTGGAAAGATATCCTTGTAGAAATTATCAAAACTATATTTTTTAAAATGTTGCATTGCTAACTATTTAAATGGCACTGAAGTTGCTGTACCTTGGTGAAATAGTGAAGATGAGAATTCAAGTTCTGAAAGTGAAGATCTAGAAAGTGGAAGTATGACTGAAGAAGACTGGCATCAAATTAGGGGAGCTTATTGTATTTATATTAGTTTTTAATTAAGTAAATAAAAATGTTTCTCATTTTTTAATAAAATCATTTTAAATTTTTTTCTCAATTTTTTTAGTTTAGAATCCTATTGCATTTTAAATTTGAGGGCATCTTATACTCAAAGTAATATCATATTTTATATATAATTATTATAGAAATTCCACTCATATTACTCTAAAATTATAAACATTTTAAAGTTTGTTTAAATTTTTTTAGTGGAATATTATTTCTTTTTTACCACTTTGAATAATAAGAGATTAAAGGGACTCTGTGCCAGTGTTAAGGACCTCTTATCAATTTTTTTCTGTTACTGTTCCTTTTTTCTAGCTACCACATGGGAAAAGTAGGATGTCCACATGTACACATTGAGGTAACATAATTTATTTGAATTTTCAAAAATTAATATAGTTTCAAAAATATATATATAATATTTTTATTTGTAGTATCAAGTTTAATTTTTAACAAACTAATAAGTACTTCTATCTATTTTATATATCTTAGTTTTTATATTGATATAGTAGTATTTTGTTTTAATTTTTAATCATGTGTAATATAGTTTTATACTTTTGTTTGTTATTAATATCCTAGGAATTATTTTTTTTTGTTCAAAGATTATTTGCTAAACTCAATTGCTTTTGAAAATTTCTATCCCTATGTTTTTACATGTTTTAATGTTGATTTAGTAATGTTTCATTTAATTTTTTGTGTATAATATAATTATATTTATTAATTTTAATATTTATTATGCACTTAGTAATTTTTTATTTGTAGGTCAAATATTATTTGTTAAACTATTGTCTTCTAAAAATTTTTACCCACCCCATTTTTTTTCTATATCTTAGTATTTTAATATTTTATATTTAATATAGGTCATGTGCTAATTGCTCATATTTATTATAGTGATTTTTTTTTTGGTTGATTATGCTAGTAATATTTATGGTCATCTGTTGATTAAGATAGTAATTTGAATTTTTTTGAAAACTGTTTTTTTTTCTTCTATTTAATGATATTTTCCAAATATTGTTTTTAAAATTTTGACATATTTGAAGACTCTCACTTCTATAAAATTTTTGTGTGTGTTTTTTTTTTTTTCAGATGAAAATTACAACTTATTTGATTAGACAAAATATCTAAAACATTATTGCTTTGGTGGTCGAGAGGTCAGTGACGGCTGCTTTACAAGCAGTTGTCTCGAGTTAGCGGGTTCGCTTCCCGGCTGATGCTATGACACATGAGAAAAAAAAATAGTCATATGTCTTTATTAACATTTACACATATGTATAAGATACGATATTTTTTAAAAAAAATATTATTGCTTTTGGGGGGTATTGTTTAAAATTGTTTATCATTTTACTGTGTCATTGGTGACTTTGGGCTTCCTCTAGTGTCTAAAATGGTGCAAATCACAAACTAAATTGATATCTAAAGATTTATATTTCTAATAAATGAATTAAATAGATTGAATTGAATTAAATCTAAAACGAATTAAGAAGTTATTTCCCAATACAAAAAAAAAAAGAAATTAAAAAGAACTTACTAAATTAAAGAATTATCCCATTGTGATATATAAAGACAAACATTAATTATTCCAGAAAAACAATAGAAAGAATAGACATAAATAGAAACAAAGTGAGAGCCTACAACATCAATTGCTATAGCTAATTAAAAAAAAAAACGACTAAAAAGACAAACCAAAAGATGACTGGGAACTAGCTTAGCAAAAAAAAAAAGACATTTCCAGAAATACTTGATCCCAGTCATTATTTTTAAAAAAAAAATTTACTACTGTAAATATATTAATCATACAAATAAGTTATAGTATTATCAGAGTGTATCTAATTAGTTGAGAAAAAATTGTTAATAAATTTATCACTTACTATTTATATAAATGTATCTGATTATATATACACCTGTCTTTTCAGATTGCATTGTGAAATATGACTGCAGTAATTATTATTATGGTATAGACATAATAGATTAGCACAGTCAAAAATGGAGGAAAATCAAGAGAGATGCTAATAACTGCTCATTTAACAAATAATTTGAATCACAATTGGAAAAAAATAAGAACAATAACTACCCAGTTGTCAGATTAGAATAATCATATTTGGAAGCAAGTCAAAGATAGGAATAACTGACCAGTTAATTTTGATTAAGAGATCAAATATGTAAGTTGTTTAGTAAATAAATTTAAAATATAATTTATATTATTGAATTGTAAGAAGTATTTGACATCACTAATCTATCAGAATGGCAGTTATATATAAAACATACAGAAAAATATTATCAATAAAATACAAAATAATGAGAATAAATTTGCTACATTATTATGTTTGGTGAGAAATATGGATAATAAAAATAATCAGTCGGCTATGTGATTTGGTAATCTATGAAAATTTACCTTCATAGTAATAATTGAGAAATTGAGCAATCATTTTAGTTTAAAGCTATCTAGACACATGATATATCTATATTTTAAAACCACTAATAAATGAGAGAAGAGAGTCAGTCTATAAAATCTGTGTGTCAATAAAAAAAGAAATCTTGTGTGTATGACAAATTATAGAAATCTGTACTTAAACAGTTCCTTGGGAAATGGTTGACATCAATTTTGAGATAACAACTATTACCTAGCAATAATTTGTTTTATAGTAAGGCATTTAAGAAAGAAATAGAACTTCAGAGATTCATCAAATTAAATTCTCAAAACCATAAAAGTTTTATCAAATAAGATTACAAAAGAGAAGAGAACTGAAAATCCATTAAAATGATGCCATGAGATATAAATGGGAGAAAGAATGAATTTTGCAAAATATCTACGGTTTGTGAAGAGCCAGGAAAGAAAAGAAAAAGGAAATGTCCAATTTTCCAGCAAATTAAAGCGCAAAATAAGAACAGTAAGTTTTTTTTCATAATGCAAAAGTTAATATTTTTCAACCAATTTATTTTCATGAAAAAAATATAGTTAATTATGCATAACACATGAAAATCACTCATTACTATCGTCCAAGGATCTTTAAATTAAATAAAACTAGCTCAAGATGAATAAAAATTGAATTAAAATAAATGAGATGGAAAGATATTTGCAAAACTAAAGGAGAAGGTTAAATAAGATGTATAATTAATACAGGATGAGATAAACATCATCATAGGCCAAGAATGGTTTGATTCATTAGGTAGTATGATTGCAATGTCGAAAATGTTATCTACCATATGATTTAAAAATTAAAAATAAACAGAAAAAGTCAATTCTGATGAAAAGAGACCAATGGGAAAAATGTTAAATAACAATTTGCAAGCCAAACAAATATATTTTGCTTAAAAAGCAAATGTCAAAGAAATGCTAAAAAGAACTAGTCAATAAAAGCATAATAACTTGTACTGATAATGCTGAGGGATCAATGCCAATTGTAATAATTGTAAAACTTACTGATTAAAACTGCAATTGAGAAAATTAGCACATGGTAGACAACAAAAATTTAAATAATGTATATATGGTTAGTGATGTAAAAAAGTAATGATAGAAAAAAGTAATAAATGTTATAAGCCAAGCTGTTGTTCAGACACATAGTGTGACAATATGAACCCATTCTCAAGAGAACAGTGTATATATATATATATATATATATATATATATATATATATATATATATATATATATATATATATATATATATATATATATATATATATATATATATATAATTGCTTTGAAAATGAAGTGCAGAGTTAACAATAGATTTAGTAGAACAACTTGAAAACATCAAAAAGGAAGAAAATAAAACAAAAATAAATAAGAAAGAGAATTAAGAAACTTATTCTATAGAACTAGACCTTGCAGATTAGAAAAAGGTAAAAGTAAGTCCACTAGAATCACTTAAAATGCAAACTTATATAAAATTAAGAAAAAGATTTTGTATTATTATTAGTGTGTTTTATAGATATGCTTAAAACTTCTATTCCAACATATTTCTTGAAATACATAGATAAATACATATAAAAAAATAAATGATTCCCCCCCCCCTCTGATTATTTTATAAGGAAACAGCATTTCGCAGGACACAATTTCTATAGATGTCTTCAAACTGCAAGTTGTTAAACTTGTAAATTCAAATTTTTGAACTATCCAATACATTTTTTATTACTAATTATTTATTAGTTTAGAAATTATCATATCATTCCTAGCTCATATCTTTTTTATTATTAAATATTAATTTGGATTATTTTACTTTTTTCTTGTAAGTCCAGCAAACAAATATTTATTTTATTAATAAAAATACTTAAATCATTGGTAAAATGTAGAATTATATTCTATAAAAGTGTATAGAAAATTAATTATTAATACACTGGTAAAATTTATTGCTAAGCCAGGTTTTTGATACACATATATTGTATAGTCTATTAATATCATGGAATGATAAGACATTGAAATGAGTAATACAATGTTGTATGAAAAGATGGAAGTAGGAAATATAATAAGAAGTAGAAGATACCTGTTTCTTTTATCTCATTTCTCAGATCAACTGGATAAACAGATACTTGGATAATTAAATATCAGATAAGAATTATTCATATGCACTAAGCAGTAAATACATTTAAAATGTTCCACACTGGATACCATCTAGAAAAGGTTTAAACTTAGAATAAAAATATTTATGTTTAACTCATTTTAATAGTTATGTGTCTATCTTTAAGTCCAACAATAATATAACAAAATAAAAAATATTCTTACTTGCTTACTGAAAATTCTCACACTTCCTACATCAAACTCACCCATTCCTCATGAAAATCACACACCAATTTATTTTTATCAGTGTCAGATTAAGTGATTGGTTACTGCATAAGTCTACTTCAATATGATTTTATATTTTCACTATTAACAATCTGAACCTCATAAGTAACAAACTAAAAGTCAAACAATATTTATTAATTCCATAATCCAAGTCATTTTTAATAACAAAAAGTAAATAAATAAATTACTTCATATTTTAAATTATAAATTACATATTTTAAACTTACAAATCATATGCAATATGTTTATAATTTTAAATTATAACACCAATATTTGGTAACTAATTCCTATTAAAATACTATCAAGAGTATATTTGATATATAATCCATATTTTTATATCATAATTTTTTTTTATAATTACAATGTTTCTGTTTTATAAAATTGGTTAATGTGGTGTGTGGATCTTGAAACAAAACATTCAGGTGTAAGACAATAATTGAATTTTATGTCCTGTGTGAATTCCCTGTCTTATAGCAATTATATGTAAGAATGAAATTAAATGATGGAGTTTTAAAAAATCTGCTTTAATAATAAATAATATATTTTAGTTAACATTTAATTTATCATATGGTAATAACTGTTACTTATTGTTTTGCTTCATGGCATTATGAGGAAGATATCCTAAAATTTTATATTTATTCAGTAATTGGGGCAGTAAAAGCAAACAAGTATTTAATCTAAATATTCATTATTATCTTTAAAGCATAAAATTTCAAGAATTGAAATTCTTTTTTTAATATTTTTGTTTAACTAGATCAATTAAAAGCAAGATCACTATAAAATAAACTTGAAGTGAAATCCTATGGTGTCAGTGTCTTTGTTGCAGGCAATTGTATGGAAGTCTTACACTATTTAAACAATGCATTTTTATTAATTCTTTTAAAATATTAATATACAAAGAAATCATCTTTACAATTTTTATATTAATCTCTAGTCATTACTTTTGAAACCACTGCTTTTAAGTATCAACTTTACCGTAAACCTTATGTAGATTTAATAAGTATTACTCATGCTACAGAATATTCTGATTCAACTGCCTTTCATATAAAATTTCTTTTATGATAACTTGTGCAATATTGATTTTCTATTACAAATGTGTAAAGCACTTTAAAATATTTAAACCTTAAAATAGAAAATGATATTCCAAAAAGTGTGGAGGCAATTAATAACACTTAGAATACTCATCTTATTATGAAGAATGATAATTTTAATACAACCAGCCATTTGTAGATCATACATTATTATCAGTATTGTTAATCTCCATTGACGTTTAAATTTTAGTAAACCTTTTGATATATCCTTTTTTAATTAATAAAATTAATTTTAAATGTTTAGATACTTCTTATTAATTGCAATATTATTTACAACAATTATAATAACTTTAATATAAATATGCCTGTATTTGTATTACTATTATAATATTAATCTTTAATGTGTTTATTATAATGAATTTATTCAGATTTTTTTAAAATTAATAATGCATTAATAACTAACAAACTTGTTTACATTGCAACATAAAATATAAATACACATTTTACAAATTCAATATTTGAATAACAATGTAAAATAACGTTTTATAATAATAATTAAGGTTGTAATTTATAAAATATAACTTTTTAATATTTCTAATACTTTCTTTTCTAATGATAAATTAAATAATGATATAACAATTAGTATTAGATATTCTAAAAAAAATTTCAAATTTTATTACAACATATAAATCAGTTATATATATATTTTTTCCTTTAAATGTATGGAAGATTTTTTTTTAACATTTTAAAATTTAAATATTATAAGAGTGACGTTACTTTTCATTTCTTTGTCATGCGTGGAAGTTTCAAACCAGCAAAAAATATTTATCAAGCTTTTAAAAGTTACAATAAATAATCTTTTCAATAAATATTTTAAAAATTGCAAAGTTAAAAAAAAAGTTCAATGGATTAGCATTTATCTTTTATTCTATTTTTTTTTTTTTTTTGCAGATAACTAAAAATAAAAGTTTATAACACTTTATTTTGATGACCATTGAATTTTTTTATTCTACTTGAAACTTTTATAATGATAAAATTCTCCTAGAGATTGTTCTTGTATTCAATAGCTTTTTATTAAGATGACTATTGCCTAATTTATTTAAATAAAAGTTGTTACATCTGACACATATTATCATTTTAGCTCATGTCATCTGATGTTTTTTTTTTTCAAGTGTCATAGCATCGGCCGGGACGCAAACCCGCAACCCGGGCAACTGCTTGTAAGGCAGTCGTTACTGGCAGAGTGTTACTGATGTGTAAAAGTTTTTTATTTATCAGCCAATTCTATTTAAAAAAAACTTTTTAAATTCTCATTCTGTGAAATGTAACATAGAACTAATATATAACAGAAGTTGACTGTTAGATCATTTATTCAGAGTATTTTTGAGTAATTACCCAGCAGAGCTAATAATCACGATAGTTGTTTTGATGAATTATTGAATTAAAATTAATAATAAAGTATCACTACTAAGTCTTAGAATTTTATTGTCTAATTTTTCTGTTACCTTCAAACAGAAAGATTAATATATACATAAATATTTTACGCACAATTTATATTTTTTTCACGTTTCGGATTATTTACTATTAACTATATATGTATTATTAAATTCAAAACTAATAAAATAAAATATAATTTTTCTAAAAATCTAAAAGAAACTGAGCACGGAAATTTTCAAATATCTACTCTATACATTTCAATCATTAAAACTGTTAGTACTTTGCAATTATTCACTGAACAAACACAGCTCTATGGCTGCTAATCAAAATGCAATAACTAGCTTTTAAGTTTACTAACTTTTATCAGTGTGTTTCAAGATCAAAAAGCAGCATGATCTTTCTTTTTTAGATAACTGATAATTTTTAACTGAGGCATTGGCTGAGCTTTTTTGAAAGCAGGATGTGTTATAAATGTTTATCCTTTTTTATAGATAATTACAATCATAACAGATAAAGGTATTATGGTCTTGCACAGTTATCAATCAAGGCTGATGAAGGTGTTTAAATACAGAAAAATCTCAGAATGATGTTATGGATTTAAGCTGCCTAATAATAAAAAAAACCTTTTATTTAGCATTAGCGATCAGCCTAATGCCCATGCGCTTTACAGATTTTAATCTACGTATACATAGATGAATAGTCTCATTCTCAAACAAAAGATAAAGTCTTTATAAAAAGATAGAATGAATCCATCTAACTTTTCAACCCAAACATTTAAGTGTGGGCCAATCTTAAGTGTTTGGAGATGAGAGCATGAAGATATTAAGCAGTCACTTTAAATTATTTTATTATGCTTGAATGAATGATGCTTACAAAATTATTTAAAATGTACTATACGTCATTCTTAGTTGAAGTTAAACATATATATATAATAAGATATTTATTTATATAGTGCTATGTTAATAAATTATAATTGTGAAATAGCAATCAGGCTGATGCACATAGCACCATATAAATAAATACCTTATTATATATATGTTTAACTTCAACTAAGGATGACATATAATAAATTTCAAATAATTTCATAAGCATCATTCATTCAAGCATAATAAAGTAATTTAAAGTGACTGCTTAATATCTGCATGCTTTCATTTCCAAACACTTAATATTGGCCTATACTTAAACTTTTGGGTTGAAAAGATAGATGGATTCATTCTATCTTTTCATAAAGACTTTATCTTGTGTCTGAAAATGAGAGTATTCATCTACATATAGTTTAAAATCTGTAAAATGCATATGCATTAGATTGTTTGCTAATTTACAATTACAATTTATTAACATAGTGCTATATAAATAAATACCTTATTATATATATATTTAGTATTATATAACTACAGATTAATTTCTGGTGAAAAAAGTTGCATAAACTGAAGAAAAAATGTCCAATATTAAATGTGATATTTTAGACTTTGTGAAATTAAAAGGAAGGATAAAAACACAATTGGATTTGTTAAAGACTATATATTTTTACTATAAAGACACATTTTGAAAGCACTAGTGAAATGAAATTCATTATAAATAAAAATGAAAGAGCAATATTGGGAAGATTGATGGTATATAATATAAAATGACAAAGTTAGCTATTCAAATTAATTGGAAATTATTAAACTATATATATTATTATTATTACTATTTGCGGGATATTCCATGTAGTGGAAAAGCTAAATGCTGACGTTTCAGTACAATATCAAGTACCTTCCTCAGAGCGTCCTCTTTCTCAAATCATAAGAATGCACGTGAGATTTAAAACTGTTTTTATCGTTTTCTTTCTCCTCATATTTAAATTCTATTGGTTGAAAAGTTTTAAAATTTATTTTCTCTTCCAATAGCTTCTTCCAAATGTTGTTAATCTTCTTTAATTCACACCTTTCATTTATGCTCTTGGGCCTTTTAAAAATCTCTATAGCTTCTCTTAGCAATCTCTGGTCATATTGTTCAATTTTTGCTAAAATATTTGTTTTTTCAAAATTGATATCATGATTTGTTAATTTTATATGAGAATAAATAGCTGATGAATTGGATTTTTCTCTCACTGCCAGAATGTGTTCTTCTTTTCTAATATTTATTCTATGATTAGTCTGTCCTATATATGTATGTGGACAGACCCTACATGGAATTTCATATACACCATGACACTCCAAAACAATTTTATCTTTAGGAAGTGGAAAAAAAAAATTAGTGAAATATTTCCACTTCCTAAAGATAAAATTGCTTTGGAGTGTCATGGTGTATATGAAATTCCATGTAGGGTCTGTCCACATACATATATAGGACAGACTAATCGTAGAATAAATATTAGAAAAGAAGAACACATTCTGGCAGTGAGAGAAAAATCCAATTCATCAGCTATTTATTCTCATATAAAATTAACAAATCATGATATCAATTTTGAAAAAACAAATATTTTAGCAAAAATTGAACAATATGACCAGAGATTGCTAAGAGAAGCTATAGAGATTTTTAAAAGGCCCAAGAGCATAAATGAAAGGTGTGAATTAAAGAAGATTAACAACATCTGGAAGGAGCTATTGGAAGAGAAAATAAATTTTAAAACTTCTCAACCAATAGAATTTAAATATGAGGAGAAAGAAAATGATAAAAATGGTTTTAAATCTCACGTGCATTCTTATGATTTGAGAAAGAGGATGTTCTGAGGAAGGTACTTGATATTGTAATGAAACATCAGCATTTAGCTTTTTCACTACACGGAATATCCCGCAAATAGTAATAATAATATGACATCTTTTATCCGTGAAAATATTAGAATATATATATATTATCAAGTTCTCATTCTGTTGAGTAAATAGATGTACAGAATGCTTTTAATCAGATGAAACAACATTTAAAAATTTATCATAGAAGATTGTAATGCTTGAATTAAAAGAAAACAATTGGCAAATGAAAACATTGTGATTAAATTATCTAGAACAGAAACGAAAGTGAAAATAGACTCATGGAATTAGAAGAAAAAGAAAGTCTCAAAACAAAAAAAGAATTCTTAATATATAATTTTTATTTCAATTTCCAAAGCAAAACTTGAACATGGAAGCATCCTAAATGAAGATTCAGAAAAGTAAACTATATTCAAAATAACATTAAATATATATTTTTATGACTCCATCTAATTAGTAGATTTAATGCAAGAATTGTTCATTGATTAGTGAGATATAAAATAAATGTTAAAGTAAAGCTATATTTATAGCTAAAACCTATTAGGAAAGACAATATAACAGCTGATATTTAAAAAATATCTAAATTCATTAAAATTTAATTAAAAACTAGAATTTAAAAATAATTTAAAAATATTAACAGACTTTAATGATAATCATGGATTGGATAAGAGTAAACTAAAGTTAACTTTACAGGCAGATAGTATGAAAAAATAATTTACTAGCAAGTTTCAATTAGCAGTATATCAAACAAAAAAAAATGAAAATATTCAAAAGTAATCCACTTATAAGAATCCAATTTCTGAAATTGTTTAAAATGATATATATATATAAAAAAAGAATATAATAAAAAAAACACAAAAGTTTCAAAAGTATAAAACAACTTCTTTCTATCAGAAGAAAAGCTATTTTTGCAATGACAAAAAAATGTAATACTATTACTAAAAAGAAAGAACACAACATTATAATTTTCTGATTTTTTTTTACAAATTACTATATACTCATGAAGATCAAACAACAAAATTGCCTTTACTATTATAAAAATATATTGTATTTTAAATGAAAGGTGAAAATACAATTAAAAATATAATAAATGTTAAAGCTCTTTAAAATGATATCTTATAAAAAGAAGATTAAGAAATAAAAAAATTGTTGATAATCCTTTATATGAAATATTGAAGAATGCAGTTGTTATATTAATATTTAAGAAAATGATAAATATGATATTGTCTTCTATCCATTCTATTCAAGATCTTTACTAAGATCATCAAAACTATCTATGGGAAAGTGTGTATTTAAACCAACTAAAAGAACAAATTAGATTTGATAATATCTTAGCACAGTAGTATCATCAAAGTATTAAGAGCAGTTTTAGAAAGAACTAAAGAGTAGGGGTTGCTATTAAGTTGTGAATTTATAGATTAAGAAAAGAGATTCAACTTTATAAATATTTTCACATCAATTAAAGCTTTAAAAAATCAAGACATAGATCCAGGATATGTTTATTAAAATACAACAGGGGTTATTAAATTATATGATTACCCTAAGACTAATTTTGAGTACAATATTTGACAAAGTGATTTCATACAACCAAAACATTTTGTGGCAGTTTTATGAAAAGTATTTTGGGAATAAATAAAAAGACAAAAAAAAAAAACTAAAAAGAAAATTATTTAAATTATTACTATTTTTCAGAAGATATAGTTGGTTTTGCTAGTAATGCTTTATATGGAAGCAAAAAAAAAAAAGCAGGAGTAAATATAAACAGTACAAAACATTAAAAAGGTTTGAAAACTTTTTAAAAAATAGAATATAAATATTGATTGTAATTATTTAGAAGAAGTTAACAAGTACAAATATCTTGTTCATACTATTAATGAGATGAAAGCAAAAAAGATGAAAATAATCATAGAATTAAACCTGAGTATAATGCTTTTGGTAGAAATAGTATTAAAAAAAATCCTGCCTGTTTGAAAGAAGAAATTAATAAATGTGTTTTACAAGTACTTACACATTTCTTGTGAAATATAATTCCTTAATAAAAAACATAATATTGAGATTTGAGGCATGCAGAAAGGATGGTAAATTATATATTGAAAGCAACAAGAATAAATCAAAGGTTAAATATATAAATGAGACAAAAATTTATAATCTTGCACTTTACTGAAATAATCAAAAGATTAACATAGCACTGAACTGCATGTGTTTCTAGAATAAATAACATAGTGGGTCAGTTTCAGTTTTAAAGTGAATTCTGTAAAGATTGCAAAAGTTGTAGAAAGATCATATGTGTGAGATGGATAGGTGAGGCAAAATAGTTTTCTACAATAATATAAAGAAAAGAAGTAGGAGAACAAAGAAATTGAATTAAAATAGGATAGATTTTTATTCTGCATAATAATGATAATTATAAATACTTTATCTTTTTTTTAAATTTAGAAATAATAACAAGTAGTTGTGACTAAAATTGTAATGTATTTCTTCATAACTTTGACATTGATAATTGAATTGGCAATATTTTAGTTATTAATAAAGTTATCCAAGACAAACTGATTTTTATCCTTGCATAATTAACAAGGGGGGGGGGTAAATAATTGCTAAAGTCTTTACTACAAAATTAGGCTAGAAATAAGTAGTATTGCTACAACTCAACTTTATCAAGTATAGAATAATTGTAATAATTATTCTTTAATAATGTAGAATGTTATATAAAATAATAAACATTCATCTCTTAATGATGTCAATAATAGTAAACTAATCTTATAGGAATGAACTATTATTAACATATTTAATAAATATAGGGCATAAAAAATGTCTTATTTAAACTTTTATTATAATTCTTTGAACATTCTGACCCAAAATGGGAAATTTTCTTCATTTTTTTATTATTAAGTTCATCAGTGATTGAATTAGATGAACTGTTTATCCACTATTATCAAGAAATGTAATTCATTTGAGGAAGATCAATAGTTTTGGACATTTTTTTCACTTCATCTTGCTGATTTATCTTCTATTTCAAGTGCATTAAATTTTATTGGAATACTGATTAATATATGAATACATGGAATAATTTTTCAACAGATCCTTTTATTTGTTTGGTCAGGTAAGATACTGCAATACTATTAAACTTTTATTATAATTTTTTTAATATTCTGACTCAAAACTGACAAATATTGTTTAAAATTTTTCAAATATTTTAAAATGAGTTCATAAAATTTTCTCTACGAGTTTTTAAAAGTACTTAGTATAAAATTTCCCTATATTTTTATATGAAGCGAGACCATTGGTTTATTTTTGTCTGTTTAGAAATAGTAAAGTGAAGCCTTTTTATACTATCATGATCTAAGCATATAAATCTGAAAACTAATTTATTTCTATTATGATAGCATCTACTTTGAAACTAAAAACTACTTTTTGTTTTTATAAGATTCAAAGTCTTAGAAAAATCTAAAGTTAATTTAACTATTTAGAAAAAAAAAAAATCTTTAAAAATGAAAAGATAAAAAGTCCTCCCCCCTTATAGACTAATAGGTAAGTAACCTTTTTAAAAATTATTATAAAAAAAGAAAAATAGTCATGTCTCAAAGAAAAATAAAGAGTTTGCACATTTTTTAAAATTCATTATCTATCATATGTATATAAGTAATGACATATTTAAACAAAACAAAAAATTCATAGTCTAAATGTAATAAATTCACAACAGATGAAAGTTTGCAATTCAATATGTCATCATATATCAACAAAAGTTGGTCAAAGAAATGTAATGTTATAGTTTTGATGAGTAAATATTTAAGTAATGTATACTTACTTCAAAATATCAGGCTTTTTTTTTTATCACGACGTTTCTTATACATACTATCAGCCAATAGATTCAGACTCTGCAAGCACCAATTTTGGTTAACATAAAAATTTGTAACAATATGTATGTGGGAACTTCAAAGTTTATGAGCTCCCATGTGGACATTATGTGAGGCCTGCCATATATCTCTTTCTTTGATGGCCATTAACTTCTGAATAAAAATAATTCTTGGGTCAATATCTCTGGGCTCAAAGAGAAGGATGCACCTAACCATCCAAAGGCAATAGGTAATGAATGTGGCACTCCTTACGACCCCAAATTCACCTGAGACTATGCCATTTATAAGTGTCTTGATCAGAGGTTGTTGTCTTTGGTAAAGTGAATAAATTAAGTCTCTGCAACTTTTCAGGGCAGAGCATTGATTGTACAGGTATAGAATTTTATCATTTTCCCTAATGCATAGTGTGCAGATGGGATCCAACAAGAAACAGCCTCTATGCATTATTAGGAAGTGACTGGTGGGAAATTCAGTAACATTGAGTCTAATTAAGAAATCAAAGTACTTCGGTTCCAGATTCCACCTTCCTAATTTTTTAATGAGTGCAGAGTTAGTGATGGTGAGTATCATTGACTTTGCATTAACTGTTTCATTAGTAAGGAGATATGCTTCTCAATACTGAATCTTCATGGGTTTTATTTGGCAGGATGGTGTGAGCATTTTGGTGATGTACTGTAAGACCTTGGTGAGCCAGCAGTTTGAGAGTGGCATGGATGAATAAAAAGGAGGAATAATTCGATAAAAAACTGAGTTTACTGATTATGTTGTTGGCTCACTTGAACCAAAACACTTGGAGGGCTTTTGTGAAATATTAGTTTTTTACAGACTACCAAGTTTTGTTTAAGATATTCTTGGTAAAATTTTGAAAAAATATAAGTATATGTTAATACTCATTGTGTTTTTTAGTACATTGTATTTTTATTATCATCCATAATGGAACAGCATGAACACTGTATGATTCTGTGTTATATATGCAATTACCAATGCATTATATGGATGAAAGTACTTAACATATTTTTAAGCAACTGTTTTAGGTTAATTCTGTATTTATAACAAGAATGTTAAAGATGTAAAGTATGAGTTGTTTTGAAATTTCTTCAGGATAGATATTACATAAAAATTGGTAGCTTCAGGATTTAGCTTAAACTTATTTACAAAAAATGTTTTGTTTGAAATTGCACCATATAAAAAAACTTTAACCAAAACTAAGAAATCCTAAAACTATGGAACTTAGTGATGTGAATGTCTTCAAGAAAGGCTACAAAAAAAGTCCATGTTGTCTAAAAGATAAAATCCACTTTGTAGCATAACAGTTTCACTGAAATGCCTCTCATTCTTTTGAAAATATTGATTTGGGTTTTATCCCAAGAATGTTCATCACCTGGATGTGAGCTCTCATCACTGGATTAATATAATGCAGCTGGTGTTTGTCAGTGACTGCATAACCAGCCACTCATTACAATGAATGACTAATATAGGCATACATTTTCTCAAACAATAGGAATCAGTATTGCCTATTCTGGAATGGCTCCTATTTACTGTTAATATTATTTAGGATAAAACTGAAAAAATAAAAATAAATGCCACTATTCAAACAACTGCAAATCTCCCAATTTTCTGTTAATATCCTACATATTCATTTCTCAAATAATCACAAGATAAGAAAAAAAATTTAATGGTATTTATTATTTGTATTATTTAGTAAAAAACTGAAAACTTTTATTCAAATCTCAAAACTACATCTTAATTCAAAAATATGCATGAAATTAGACATTTAGATAAACTATGGAGAAATGTTACAGTTATCACTTAATATATCAATAGTTGTTCAGTGAGTTTTCCAGGTGTGTAAAAAGTTTTAAAGTGATTATTAAATCAGTACCTAATTTTGTATTTATATTTTTCTGCCATTTGCATGAATACTATATTCAATTGCATGGCAAGTATTTTAAAACATTTTTTTTTTGTATTTTACAAGCTTGAAAGACATTTGTTTAAACATATCTATTTTAAAAAATATTAAAAATATTTTAGTAAGATAAATACATATATAAATTTTACTTTATATTAATAAATATTTATGTATGTAATTAAGTTTATAAGTGCGACTCCACTTAAATGCACTCATTTTGATGATACTGGCTAAAACAACTATTAATGATTATTTCCTAATCGTTTTTAATGAGCTCTAAATTATTATTTTGTTTTTCAGCTAGATATAAACTTTAAACTCAAGTAAAATTAATATAAAACTTATTAAATTCCAGCAAGAATATACATCTCACACTTTTTTCTGATCACGCATGGTATTTACAGTATGTAATGAAACTTTAAATTTCAACACATTCCTTAAAACATATGGATAATGATATATGTTATAAGCAAATTATTTCCAAGATGCGTTTTTGCAAAAGCCTGCCGCCATCTGTTGGCCCAGATACTTGTCTTATACATATCTTTATCATTTCAGTTTGGTATTTATTCATATCATATATTTGTAATTTAATTTTACAAGTATGACCCATTTAAAAGCATACATTTTGATATTATCAAGAATAAATATTAATGATTATTTTCTAATCATTTTATTGGGCTATACATTATTATTTGATTTTTCTGTCTTGTTATAAATACACTTTGTATTAAATGTAAACAAATCTGGAGATCTGTAAACTCTATTAATAATACATTTACTATATATGCTTCACTATATGAAAAATTAACAAGCCACTCTGCAGGATATATGCATTTAAAAGAAATAACTTTTTTCATCAGTTGTCTTGGAGTATTGCCACCAGTGAATACAATTATTGGCATGAATTATTAGCAGTACTTTAAGTCAGGTAACGAAGAAAGTTATTTCTAAATTCATGTATTCTGCAGAGTGATTTTTTTTTATTTCAAGTACTGTATCAACTATAATAAAATATTATGCCAGCTACAATAAAATGTATTACACATGTTGATTAGAAGTAGCATTTCTCTCTACATATATATAATAAAATGTCCATTAACTTAGAGGAGGGTTAAGGAATTAACCAAAAGTACTTCTTCAGATTGAAAGACTGTATATTACCATTATATTTATTATTTTTATTATATATGTGTGTATGTCTAATGTTTTTCAATAAGTAAGATTGAAGAGCTGAAAAATTGAAAAACCACTTTGTATATCATTGATAATTAAGGGTGCATTTACCACTAAACAAACAAAGCACATTTTTAAGATACATTGAAGAAAGGAACATGTATTGAGATATTTGACATTAGTGCATAAAACAGATAAATCTTCTTGATTTGACTTAAGAATTTAATTTTAAAAATAAATTAGTAATAATACGTACTGCAATGCAAACATATTGCAATATTTTCTGTTGACATTTTGGTAGAAAGAGGAAATGTATATGACACCTCAAATAAATATATATTATTTTTTACAAATCACTAGTATGAAGTGAGAGGAAGTAGGAAGCAGATGAAATGTTTGCTCACACATAGCATGATACATACTGCTGCAGTTGAAATGCTATCAGTAAATCAAAACATATCCACAGATCTGAACATTAATAATAAGATCATTTTACAATAAGCATGCAAATTTTTGCTACTTGTATGAAAATATTTTTTTTTTTTTAGATAATTAACAATATCCTTACATTTTGCTTTCTGCTATTAACTAAATTTTACATTGTAAGATTGTTTCATTTTTTTTATATAAACAAAGATATATTTTAAAATATGGTATACACATATGAAACATTTTTATCTCTACAATATATTAAATATTATTTAATTTTATATTGAATTTTTGATATTTTTTGTTTAACTAGAATGTATTTTATGTCATGTTTGTTTTTGATTGCATTTTCTTAAGACGAAAAATATTAACGTTTTAAATAAATTTACTTCATTTTTTATTTCATATTTATCAAATTGTTGTTATTGTATTTTAAATACAAATTTGTAAGTTTTTTTAATTATAATTATAATTACCTTTGATAATGTCTTCTAAACACCCCAGTCAGTATGAAAAAAGAAAAAGAAAAGAAAGAAGAGAGTTCAAATAAAAAAAAAATGAAATAAACACCATCACTTTTTTGATAAAATCTAAGAACATAATGTTGATAAGATAAACGTTAGGGATTCTAATATTTTTTAAATTTCAATCTCAGTAATATTGACTGTCTTTCAAATACAAGTATTTATAATACAGAAAATAAAATTACTGGTGCTAAAAAAGAATTTATGGATAGTACTTCTGTTTTTTTCAAGAAACATAGTTGTATGACCTGAGACAATAATTTTGAAAACGCAAAGCTATGGTGTTAAATATAAAACATGACAGTAATTAGAACATTAAAATCTTCAAGAATAAAGTGCAAGAAAAAAATGCCACAAATAATATATAGATCAATAAATTTGAATGCATTTAATAGTTATTAAGAACAATTTTCATGCTGAAATCAATAAAATGGCATATTATTATATTTGTAAACTATTTTCATGTAAAAAAACAAAAACAAAAACCTTCTAGTGGAAAAGTATTCTAAATATATTATAAAAATATAAAAATTTGGTTTATCATATTTTATTGATAGATATATTTGGTTGTAAAAAGTAAAAGTTAAGATCTCATCGATACAGCTATAATCAAAGCATAAGAATCAGAAAAATTATATTGTCAGAAAATTATGAAATATGTTATTGCCA
Source organism: Epiperipatus broadwayi (assembly GCA_028023455.1). Classification (NCBI taxonomy): domain Eukaryota; kingdom Metazoa; phylum Onychophora; class Udeonychophora; order Euonychophora; family Peripatidae; genus Epiperipatus; species Epiperipatus broadwayi. The sequence goes on from JAQFVV010000651.1 coordinate 222,615, forward strand.
CTATTAAGTTTTCAGTATCTTATGTTTTGGATTTTCTTGGAAAATATCAAACACTTAATAAAAACTACAATAAAAATTATAACAGCACATTAGAATATTTGGCTGAATTTAATCTTTTTCTGAATGTACATTTTATTATTCACTATCTATCCTGAATTTATTACTTTGATTGGATATCGTATAAAAAAAATAGTGAAAAAATTTTAAAAAGCCAAATTCTATTCAATAATAGTAGATTTTGCATTTGGCATTATCCATATAGTTCAATTAATTATGAATGATTTCTTACCTTTACATTACATACATCAAAAAGTTTAGAATATATAATGAGGTAAGCTACTATGGATTTCAAAATTTTATTAAACAAGATAGCCTTTCTAACAAATGCATATCTTATGCAAGTCATTCATTAAATATGGTTGGCAGAGCAGCAGTGGAAAGTTGAATGGTATGATATGCATGAACCGATGCAATAAGAGACTTAAAAGAAAATTATATTAACATTACAGCAGCATTAAAATCCACATATGAAACTCAAAAATCAGTTGTTCAAGTAGAAGTGACTACATTATTTAATAAATCTAATTAATTCAAATTTGTTTCATTAATATACATTTGGAGAAGGAGAACAAAACAGAATAATTCCTAGGTTCACTATCTACAGAGATACCATTATATGATAGTATAAACAACATTATTAAAAATATGCATAACAATTTCAAGAAGAACGAAATTGAAAATATTCCTATTAAATATAAAAACAAAAAGTAATTACAACAAAAATTAAAATATTTTTCAATGAAAACAATGTATAATTATAAGGAAGTGAAGATTTTGGAGAGGTGATTATGTAAAGATATAAATAATAAAATAAAATTTATATGTGATCACATCAAAGAAGAATTCAAGCATTATAAACTGATTGTTTAGGAAATTTATAATAATGTAAATAATAAAAAACTAAAAGTGGTAATAAAACAGTTTGATATATTAAGTAAGGCTGAAAAATTGAATTTTATGATCAAAATTAAAATTATATTCACATTTTTTTATAATGGAATAATTTTAAATTTTTTTATTAACATATCCAAAGAATTATTCCCAAGGAGAGCATTAATTTTCTTTACTGAAACTGGTACCTTTCCAGGACAAAGGTTTAAACAATATTTATAGTGTAAAACAGTAGCATACTCTCCATACAGTAGTGCCAACTAGTGCAAGCCATAGCAATCAATGGATGCTAGAAATTTTGCACATAATATCCCTATTTAATATCTACTCATCCAAAATGCAAGGTTGTCACTAACCAAAGTTCTTCAGTGATGAAAGTCACAAAATAAATATTAGTCTGGGGATAATGAATGAGTAGGCATTAGATAAAGAATTTATGCACAAATCTTTTAGCATTCATTGACTACTATGACTTGCACTCAGTGGCACTATTGCATGGAGAGTTTACTATTTTAAAAGGTTGTGTAAGCATAAGAAATAATGATCATGTGATGTTTTAGTGGTTTTATATCAATAAAGTATTTAGAAAAAGTTATTTTAAAAACTTTTTAGAATGAAAATATTAATAAATTTACAGATGTCAAAATAAAAAAACAAAAGTTTTTACTTTCTTAAAATAATTTAATATTGATTTTATATATATATATTATAATCGCAAACTATTAATATAAATTAACACAACTTTTTTTTTATGATCAGGTGTCTTTTTTGGGCATTGGTAGATACACCTATTGGAGCATTTATAATATGCTGTACCCAGACATAACTACTGATCCTTAGTCACCAATGCTAAATATAAGCAACAGTAATTTGATGCAGCAATTCAAAAAATGATCATTGGAACCCATATTTTTTGACATTCTCTTAAGGCTAAATCTTCATGTTCTACTTACCTCCTATTTCCTTAAATACCACACATTTTATACCAAAATTGATGCATTTTGTTTCTTGTGCCGCAGGGAAAAAAATGCAACAGCACCTATTCCATACCTGCACAGCTCTTATAAATACCCAAGAAATTATGAATAACACATATAGACAAAATAATATCACCCTTGATAGCCTAATAAAAATACTCAGTAAGGTAATACTAGCAACAACTTTTTGTTTATATACTTTGTGATACACCAATTGTACCCTCTGTCTTGTAAACAACTCCAGAAGGCATCCAGCCATATTCTCTAATAAGCTCAAACAACTGAAGGCCAGAGATGGTAAAATTGCACACCCAGATATGTTTGCTTCTATGTGGTCACTATTAAAAACCCAAGACAGACCATAACTTTATACAAACAAATGACTTTTGCTGTAACAAGAACATTTTTTTTGTTACATATCTCATTTTCAACAACTTTTTAAACACCACATCTGTATGTTGAATAGTCCAAAAGATATATTTAATTCAATCAAATAGTATTTTAAACTGATGAACTAAACCTTCAAACAATGAAAATAGAACCATAGGCAAATATACAGTTTACAAGTTTACATTTATCAGATATCTACCTAACAATTTATTTGAACTGTACCAATAATATCTATCTGTTTGTTCCAAAGCTATGTAGTTTTCAACCATGTATTTTTAACAATGTAACTTTTTATAAACAATAAAGCTTGATTTGAAACAATAAATTAACACAACTTCAAAAATTGTGTGTGTTTTTTTAAACAAGTATCAATCCTTTTATTTATATAAAAAAATTCCTAACTTTCATTTGTATGCCCAGGGCTCAAAAAGCTGATGATAACTGTTATATTAACGGCTAGACGATGTTGTTAAATATAAGCCTTCAAATGACGTTTGAATTTTCTAAGTGAAGCATATATATATATATATAACTATTTCTTGAAACCATGTACAGCAAAATACATTAATATTGAATACAGAAAAAAATATCATTTGGGGGATTTAAATAAATATTATTGGGGGAAAAAATAAGAATAAATTTTATTGAATATAATTTTAACTGTTTTTTTTTTTATATATATCTAGGATAGCTATAATTCAAAGCAATGCGAATAGTCAGAGAATTTTGTTTTGTGCTTCATTAATATATCAAAATATTAATAAAGAGGTTACATAAATGACCAATAATGTGTTTTCTGGGTCATTAATAAAGTAGAAAATAATATAGAGGCTATGTTAATGATAAGTTCCTGTATTTTCTGGTTTATTAATAAAATGGCAATATATCATCATACTAAGTATTATATATATATGCTGAATGCACAGATAACGAAGCTAATAAATATATATATAATTAGGCGCAAGATATTAATTTACTTTAAATATAAGAATATTGATTTATTTTAGCCAAGTGCTTTCAAGAGACTTCTTGCTCTCATACTCATAGCTGCTGTTGTTAAAACTGCGTTTTAGAAAAAAAAAATGCAAAGCAAATAATTTATATTTGCCATTTTTGGGATAGGGCAAAGCAGGCTTCTTTTCTATTAATAGACTTAGGATCGCTTGTTATGAAACGTTTCTCTAATCTTGCGTTTAGTATCGTGTCTTTCTGAGCAAACGATGTTGGTAGATGTGGTTTCGAATTTGTGGCCTATTGTCCTTTCGAGCTTCTCTAATCTTGCATTTAGCTTCATTAGTTTTGAATAGTAGTTTACAATTTCTAATGAAGTAAATAATTCAAGCATTTCATACTAAGTATTGTAAACCACTGATAACACAGCTACACTTATAACCAAATAAATATTAATAATACACTTTAAGAATGTAATCATTTTAATATATCCATTAAATTATTACAGTTTATCAATAATCACATCACTTCAGCTATGTATTATTAAGCAATATAGATTTACACGCTTAGAAAATTAACAGCAAGCATATTGTGATAATCACTATCGTGTAAATATAACTAAAATAAAGTATTAAATTAAATACTCTTCAAGATTTATTAAAGAAAAAATACCTACATATAATTATAATGTTCAACTGTAAAAAAAAAAAAAGATACTACAATATATTAGTATTTGTTATAATTGAAATATTATTCAAATAGAAATAATACAGAAATATTCTTCAATTATGAGTTAGGCAAAATTCTATAGTTTTCCTGATAATAAGAGTTGTATAAAGTAACAAAATCTACATAAAAATAGCTATATGAACATATATGACTAGAAATCAAAAAAATAATAATAATAACAATGAATATTAAATTAGTCATAATATATCATTAGTTTCTGTTATAATTAAATTCTTCAATCATCTTTTAAAATTAGCAGTAGGTAACATTAAAGTGCTCAAACCCAAACAATTGTCTTGAATAAATAACCATTAACATATACTCTCTGTCTCTATCTTTGATTGTGAGATTTATGTAAATTTGGTACAATCATTTGTGCACAGTGAAAGAGATATGAGTATATTAGAGGTAACAAGTGTGATACTTCCTAACATACTATCATTGTATGTTTTTAGTATCAACAACTTTATTTAATATACATATTTATAAGACTTCTATCCAATTTATCATTGATTGTTCTAATTCCTTATAATAATCAACAATTTCAATCACACAGGAAATGTTTTCATTTATTATCTTCAAATATAACTTTAATATCTTCCACTATTTGATGTACAGCAGCATGTTATTGTTTAAAATCCAATATAATAGTTTTTAAATTGTTTGCCATATTCAGAAATAAATTCATTTTATCTTATGAATCTAAAATGATAAAAGTCAGGTCAGATGTCACATGACCTAATTTTAATAAAGCTCGTATTTACAAATGTTATATATAGAGCTCACAAAACAAGCTCTTAACCAGTTTTGAGAATATCCTCAACCCCAGACCAGTTTTTGCATCTAGCATCATCAGTGAGGTACCAGGATATTCATTAGACTAAAAATACTAGGACAAGTGCAGCACTTTATCTAAAGTATAACTATTGAGAAGAAAATCTAAAACTTTCAGACATCCATGTCTTAAAATCCAGCTATCTAACTCAATTAGCCATATGGGACTGAACCAAGTTCAGATGCACCATATATTAATAGCTTTAGCAATATAAAATCACCAAAGCCTTAATAGCAAAAATAAAAGGACAAAAAATCAAGTCAGATGTCACATGATCTAATTTTAATAAAACTTGTATTTACAAATGTTATATATAGAATTCACAAAACAAGTTCTTAACAAGTTTTGAGAATATCCTCAACCCCAGACCAGTTTCTGAATCTAGCATCATCAGTGAGGTGCCAGGATATTCATTAGATTAAAAATACTAGGACAACTCCAGAACTTTATCTAATATATAACTGATGATGCTAAATGCAGAAACTGATCTGGGATTGAGGATATTCTCAAAGCTTGTTAAGAGCTTGTTTTGTGAGCTCTATATATAATCTTATGAATCTAAACAAAAGCCATATCTGATTGCATCTAATTCTTGATCTTTAGCTGACAATCCTATCTTACACATGTTGCTTCACCATTGATCACTTTTTATAATCATCATACATTTTTAAGTTTGATTGAATAAGTAAAATGAAGTTGATTATCACAGCCTTTACTAATAATATATGGATTGTCAGCAGGTAAACAAACATCACAAAAATTACATAAAATAATACTTCTATTTAAATTATCCATAAGTTTAGAGAGCAGCAGCATCTATTTCAGTACATGTTTAAATCTTTCTTCGTTTATGTACTCATCTAAATATATTTGCAATACAATATATATATATATATATATAAAGCAAATTAATATTTTACTTTTATTTTTATGTAGTAAATGAATCGTATAATAAAGTAAACATAAATGACAAATGTTTATTATTATGTTTATAATTTAGTTACTAATACATAATTTTTTTAAAAAATAAAATAAATTTATTTATTAAAGTTTTATAATGATAAAATATTACTATAAAAATTTACTCATCAGTACTATATATAAACATCTAATAAATAAACAATTTTTATATATAATACAAATTAATTCATAGATAAATAAGAACAGCACAAAGTAATAAAGTCTTATATTACCTCAAGTTCTTTCTAAATTGACTTACATATATAGTTTAATATCAGTCTTTGAGACCATTTTTATATTTTCTCACAGTTCCCTCCTTTAATGTTCTTCCACAATATTATTTCATATACTTTGTAAATATTTTGGTATTACTTTGATATACAGATTTATATAAACATAATTTAATTCATACTTCATCTGAACTTTCAGTTTTTTAATACTTTGTTAAATCAAAAAAAAAAATTAAGGAGCTTTTGCATTTCAAATTTCTTAGCTTGGGAAAGATAAATTACAGTTGATTAATTTGGAAGGTTTTTTTTTTAATTATTAAATTTATAAATACAAAGAGGTTTAGATTTGATATCTACTTTTTTTAACTGAATTTTTAATTTAAAGGTTGGTATATTTAGTAATGCATTATTGAAGCAGACATTTTTAACATCAAGTGACTTATTTAGAATTTATATAATCTTTATATTTTATCTATATTTTCTGACGTTTTCTCTTGAGTTCGAAATTTGGATTACAAATTTTATAGAATTTAATATATCATTATTTTGGAAATAGTATTTCATGATTAAATATACAAAGCTTTTTCTTGATTGAAAAATGCTGAGTAGATATAAAATTTATTTATTTTTTTAATCAATAAGAATGTAATTAACAATTTTCTAAAACAATTTTATCATATAATTATGAAATAATTTGAAGATTTAACTGGATAGAAAATATACTGGCATTGCATATATATATATATATATATATATATATATATATATATATATAATGTTTTATGGTTATATGATGAAAACAAAGTAGTTTGGAGGTTAAACTGTGTGTTATTTTTGCTTACTATTTAACATTTCAACAAAATAGCATCTGCCATTGTTAAGGTTAACTTTTCAAAGAAAAACTATTATATCTCAAATAGTAACAAGATTGAATATGAAGTAAAGACTGAGATTGAGCACGAAGTAGTTAAATATTCAGAATATGTGAATTAACAAAATGTTTATTTTCTTTAGGTTCACCATTAATTGTTTTCAAGTTTATATTAGAAGAAATAAATAAAATAAGTGTCTCCATAAGGCTCGAATATGTTGTACTTCATCAGCTCTATTTAAACTAGTTGATCTTTTTAATATTTCAATTGATTCCCTCATTGTTCTCAATTCATACTTTTCCAAATAAGCAATTATTTTAACATTATCAAAATCAAGTTTGTGACAATTTCTTAAAAAATGTGAATTAAACTCTGATGTATTTAACTTCTGATTAAAGGCATTTTTATGTTCATTAATTCTGACATTAATTCATTCATTAGACTGACCTACTTAGCTTTTCTAGCATTAACCTCTGATATTCCAAAAGTACTCTATCTTTAGATTTATGGAAGAAATCACCAATTTTTTTTTGCTAGTGTAAAAAGTAGTCTTGATGTTAAAATTAGATAGCTTTCTACTGATTTTATCAATGACTCCTTTAATATAAGGTGAAAACACCTAGACCTAGTTGACTTATCAATTTTATCCTTTTTCTTTTTTTAGTATCAATGCTATGTAATGATATATATATATATATATATATATATATATATATATATATATATATATATATATATATATATATATATATATATATATATATTGAAACAGTCAGCTTTGACAATCCTATTGTTTCACCTACTATATTCTATAATAGTATTTCTATATCTATAACTACCACCAAATCCTTGTATATCATGTTAATATTATGTTAAAACAGGCTAAAATTCAACCTAAATATGTTAATCATGTATGTGTGCATATATCTTGACATATAGTATGTAAATTGCATCTATATATGTAAATCTCCATAAATACGCACATATATATTTCTGGTACTAAATAAATGGAAAATGTGTTGTATGTGTAACAAGAGACTACATATATGCAGGAATGAATAATGTTAACAGGATTAAAACATTAAAATTTCTTTACTTAAAATATTTATTTTAAAAGATAATATTTGAAATTATTATATAATTTTGCATATATCGCTAAATTAAACAGTCGAGTTACATATATAACAAAATGTTTTTCATCTTTTAGATTTGTTTTTTTAGAAAGGATGGTTCCATAAAAATTAATCCTTCTCACTAAAAAAATGACCTAGTTTCAATTTAAGGATAAAATTAGATTTAAATTTAGAAATATGAATAAATTATCATGAGTGACCGAGGTTAAAACTGACCTAAAAGAAAAACAATCACAGCGGGATTCCGCTATTTTTTTAAAAGCAGCGAGAGAGCTGGAAAAGCAAATCTAAAAATAATGTAATGAAGGAGAGAGTGGTGAGCTAATATATAAGCCTTGGCATCCATCTTGGACACACTCTACCATTATATTTTTAACAAAGTACTTGCAAAATTTGTGATGATGATGATGTTGAGGTAGAAGGCTAATTTCTTTGCCTTCTCGACCTCGGTAAAAAGCTACCTGATGCGGGAAGTAATGCATTGAGAGCCACCACCACCTAAAGAAGTTCTTTGATGATGAAACAGCCTGCCAGGAGAAAAGAAGAAAATGGTAATAAACTCCTTCAATTTTAAAGCCTTTCAACTAAAGTCAATTAATTATTATAAGCCAGCTCAATCTAAAATCTATGGTCATAATAATAATGTAAATTAAACTCATTTCTTAAATGAAATTTTATTTTATTTTAATCTTAAAATCTTGCATGATTTATCTGATTTATCAATATCTGATTTATTAACTGATTTGTGATTTCTTATTTGAGTTATTATTTACACTAATAACACATTTAATTCGTTAATTTGAGTTCATTATGTAGTGGTTTACTTACTGAATTTATTTGCTGATTTATTTGTGATTGATTTAGTTTTACGTATCCATCGTATTCCAAGTTTTTAAAAGCTATTTAGTTTTAACTTGCTTAAATCAATTGATTTTAAATGTTTTAGTATAACTTTTATTATGTATAATTCAAATGACCTATTTTAAAATAATAATTAAGTGTCTAAGTTATTTTGTATATTTTAAGTTAATGATAATATTTGCCATCATTAATTTTATAAACAGCTCATAATTATAGAAACTGAATCAATCAAATCTCAGCTAATGTCATATAAATTTCATTTTAAACTAGTCTAAAGCAAAGCCAAATTTCAGATTTCACTTATGTGAAATCTTATCTTTAAACCTACATTTATTTTAGTTAAATCTATGCCAAACTTTATTATTTTCCATTATGTATTTGTTTATGCTATATTTGTTCAAAACCGAGTTTTACTCTTAATTAAATCATTAATGAGAAGTAATTATATTCTCATGCGTATATATGTAATTTTGCGTATATTAGCGCACAAACCGAAACTTTGTTTTGAAATGGATAAAATGTCTTATTTAAGATAGAATTACAATCTTACCGCTACTTTAAAATAGATTTGCTTTAAATATAATATTTAAGTAATATTCAGTTGAAGTGATAAAATACAGCATAAATCTATAACTATATTGTAATTTTCCCTGATATGCTGTAATCCTCCCTAGAATTATAAATGCCTATATAGATAGCTTTATAAATTGGATTCATAAGCTTTCCCTAATAGCATAATTATCGATGCTATCTAATGAACTGATATATGGTAGTTTCATGAAGATAACTATTGTTTAGTGTCTTAAATTTTATTATATAATAATGTTGTCAGTGTCCTTAAGAAATGCTATGGCGTACTCACTTGTTGTTGTATTCTTTAATGGGCAGATGTGTTAGGGCTACACCATTACTTTTAGTCGGACAACTACCTTCTCCAGATGGTGGACAGGTTCACACCTCCCCATTCTGCATCTCCAGAAATGGAGCATGAGACTCCCCACTTAAATTAGTTGTTCGATTATCCGGACTAAATGTCTCTTATTTCCACAGCAATGAGTTTGATAAAAGGGAACCAGTACTTGGTACAAATCCCGTGAATAAGGCACATATATGAGATGCAGGGACTCAGAATTGTATATTTCCTATACATCTTGGTATCTGAAGTCTGACTGCCAATCATCAGTTCATCCTGCCATTATAATTATATTTTTAGGCTTTGATCTGAGTTCAAATTCAGTTTAGTAGGCATATTAGCTATATAGAGAATATATTAATTATTCATACTTAATAGGATATTATGTTCTTTATAAATGTTTATAATCACTTCTACTAACTAAAGCAAATCTAGATCCTGTTATATAGCATAAACTAGGCATAGATAGTCATGAGCAAATTCACTAAATTATAAGGTAATATTAAGGCTCATAAAAATGCATCTTCCAACCTATAATTTTTTTATCACCTGTGAGTAATAGATATATATAGCTAAATAAATTAAAATATTTGTAACCTAAAAATTACAATCACCTGCGGGTGATTAGAAATGCTATATATGACAAACCGAATAATTTGTAACTAGAAATTTAATATCACTTGCAAGTGATTCTACCCATCACCTATATATGTAAACTAAACTATGTATAACCCAATCCAAAACCATTACCTGTGTGTGAACCCAAAACTGAAATGTAAATTATATCCCTTAATCACCTGCAAGTGAGGCAGTGCATATAGGCATTGTATTTATTATTTCATTTATAATTTCAATATTTAACTTTTATTAAATTAATTTTAAATTTAACTTTTGTTTCATGTCTCGATATTGCTCACCATTAATTCATCATTAAATCATTATTTATTATTAATGTGTTAGTTATTAAGAATCACTTTCTTATTTAGTAATTATATCCTAGCCACACGATATATATATATATATATATATACTAGTTAGAATATCAACTTTCCCCATAGTCTCTGCATTACTGATGTTCTACTGCCGGCATGTGATGAAAGGGAATACTGCTGTAGCCTCATATGTGTCATCCATAAGGTAGTAAATCCCTGAGCAATAGTAAAGGAACTAGGGCTATATCAGACCTGTGGTTTCACCACCGTATTTTGGTCGGTCTTAAGATGATTTACTAAAGTTCTAGATTTTGTTACGCGAATGTACATATTTGTCCATTACAATATATATATATATATATGATGTTTTTATTGTAATCATTAGAAAGTAAAAATTTTTTGTTCTATTTGTTGAATAAGACAACCTTCATCCAACAAACTACAATCTCTCAACAAAAATGTTTTTGCCATAGAAAATATTTATGCAGGATGATGATGAGAATTAAAATAAAGATATCTGTTTGTCAGGGTGGATTTTTGTAAACTGATATGATAAAGAATCATCACATTTTCTTGCAATTAAAGCATTTAAAAAAGAAAGTGATTTGTTATTTTCAACTTCCATAGTAAATCCTAATATTAGGATTCCATCCATTAAGAAAAACAAGAAAATAGTTCAAAGCTTCAATATCATGAGGCCATATAACAAATATATCATCCATGTATCTGAGCCAAATAGAAAGTATCTTTGTAGCTGTATTTAATACCTGATTTTCAAAATTATTCATGAAGAGATCAGCAATTGCAAGTGACAGTGGAGATCCCAGCAAAAGTCTTTTAATTTGTTTATACTTTTGAATAGTCTGGTTTTACATTATATTAAAGAAGTCACTGATAAAATCATTAGAAGACTATCTAATTTTAACATCAAGACTACTTTTTCCAATAGCAAAAAAAAATTGTTATTTTTTTCCATAAACCTAAAGACAGAGTACTTTTGGAATACCAGGGGTTTATGAAATTTTATGTTTATAGTGCTTGAAAGGCTACATATGTCAGTCTAATAGACAAATTAATGTCATAAATAATGAACATAAAATGTCATTAATCAGAAGTTAAATACATCAGTTTTTATTTCACACTTTTAAGAAATTGGTCACAAACCTGATTTTGATAATGCTAAAATAATTGCATATTTGGAAAAGTATGAATTAAGAATCAAGTGGGGGTCGATTGAAATATTTAAAAAATCAACTAGTTTAAATAGAGCTGATGAAGCATAACATATTCCAGACTTATGGAGATCACTTATTTTATCTCTTTCTTTTAATATAAATGTGAAAACAATTAATGGTGATACTTAAAAAAATAAACATTTTGTTAATTCACAAATTCTGAATGTTTAATTACTTCTTGCTCAATATTATTTTTTTACCTCACTAAATATTGTTACTATTTGAAGATTTAACGGTTTTTCTTTGAAAAATTAACCTTGACCATGGTGAATACTATTTTGTTGAATTGATGGTTAGTAAGCAAAAATAGCAAACCCAAAAACTACTTTGTTTATATATACATGACTACATTCTCTTTATCACATACATATTGAATTATACTTTTTCATTGGATTTTCTTTTAATTGTTAAAATCAAATTTTCATTGAAGGTTTGATGCTGATATCTATTTTTCAAAAATAACCATGGGAATTTGAGATGACTCCTTTGGTATTATATTAAAATACATAAAATGAAATTAATAATCTTAATTATTGAAAAAAGTAACTTCTGTATAACTTTCAATTTTATAATAGGTTTGATAAGATAATCTAAGATTTAAAATTTTCTTTAGATAAATTTATGCCAAATGATCTTGTCTGCGATCATTTATCATATTAAATAAACAATACTAAGTAAATCTCTCCCACCCCACCACCATACACATACACATAACCAAGCCATTTATACGAATTTTGGAAAAGCTTGCCATATGAATAATATTGCCTGAAAACTTTTGTATCAAATTTATCATAAAAAAATATTTAATAAATCTGGTTTCCATCAAAATTTTAACTCAAAGATTTATTTAGAAGTTAATATTAAAATATTTAAAATACACGTACATTTTACTTTTATATGTAATTTTACAACTGCACTCCTTTTCATGTATGTTCATATTTGCAAATAATGTCAGTTCATTAATTTAATTACAAGAGTTTGTCTATTATTTTAAAATTATGCAGTAAAATATTAGATAAAATTTAATTAAAAATTCACGTTACTAATTCAATCTTTGTGACTCCATGGTTTTGTGTTTAATTATATAAAAAAAAAAGGTCAGATATATTAATCTTTAGGTGAAGTCTAAAATTTGTATCTAAGCTAGAGATAATCTCTAATTTAATAAATGATTAGTGATAAAACTTACTGTATTTATCTAAAATGGATGGAATCAAAGATGAGTGTTGACTTAATTTGACACATGTAATTCAAAATGTAATTATTTAATATAGATAAATATTTTTTAAAGATATATGAGAAATGGTGACCTGAACCAATTGATGACTGCTGATTTATATGAAATGCATCTTGGAGGTCAATTGTTTTTTTATTTTACTTTTTATTTATATGATTTCAAAAGAATGTATGATGGTGGGGAAGTCATTTAATACATTTATATTAAAAAAAATCTATTTACAGAAATATCTATACTCCCCTACAGCTAATTTTCATCATCACTGTTAGTTTTATTGCGCTTTTTATTATTCAGACTAGATAAAACTTAGAAATTTTTATGCAAGCTTTAAAATTTTTCTTTCAGAATGAAGATATTTATAAGCATTATAAGTAATACCTTCCATTCATATTTCCTCTAAGAATGACTGTAGAAAAGTATTTTGATTTGCAAATGATGCCAATCTAGTATTTACTTATATACAGCAGGGGTGGCCAACAAGTCGATCGTGATCCATCGGTCGATCGCAAAGCCAATCTGGCAAGAGCTGTCAGGTAACGAGTGAAACAAATTAAGTCAAGACTTTCAAGTTTTTTTGTTTTTGTTCTAATTTTTTTTTCAATTCTAGATAGGTGAAGTCCACTAACTCGTATCATTATTAAAAATAATATTTTTAATCTTGACTTAATGTAGTTAATATGAATTAATAAATATTGTTAATAAATATTCAGGTTGCTTTAATTCCCCCAGGCATGAGCTTTTTGGCCCGTTAAATAATTGTTATTTTTTACTAGGTAGATATATAAAAATAATATCTATTTCACACCTCCTTCTACTTAGACTACGCCTTTGACAAGTCGATCGCAACACATTTTAAAAATAAAAAGTAGATGTTATGAACACAAAAGTTGGCCACCCCTGATTTACAGAACTGTCAATATACTGATAACAAAAATTGAGATATCATTATAATATGATGCTCTCTTCAGTTGAAATTAATGGGGAAAGTACCATAGTCTTATAAATTCGGAGATCATAGTTTGTCCCTTTTTAATTGATAAAACGATGAATTTATTATACATTAAATTTCTACTACAGTAATATTTTTATCCAGTGTGATATTTTTATTTATTATTTAAAATCTTTATATAAATTTTTCATACTTTCACAAATATAATGTTCTTTAAAAAATAGTGTACCAATAATTTCCAATTCTGTACAATGCAAGGTTTCTTTTTTCTTATAAGAAATTTCCTTCTCCCTTCTGATAATCTGCTTCTTAGTTCATTTATTTCTCTTCATTAATTAACTAAAGCTTAGCTGTAGAATTTTTATTCTTACATACTTAACATTCATGTCACAATTATGTAATTGTCTTTTCTTGGCCCATAATGTTTTAATTACAAGAAGTTAGAAATGGCTGGCAGAGAATTTAAAACAAACAAATCTCAGCAAAGTTATTTGAACGGAACTATAGTGTTTTGGTGCTTAACATCACTCATGGGGAACAATCCATAGCATAAATAAATAATTAATTCTCGTGGAACTAGTCTAAAGCATTTTTCTTAATTGATGTAAATTATCTATTCAAAATAATTTTCTAATAACATTTTAGTTACGAAACAATCAACAAATAGCAACGTTTTCTTAATAAGAATTATCTTTTAAAAAAAAAAATCACTCTAATTTCATTTTTTGATTAGTCGGAAATAAAATTACAATTAAATATATATATATATACAAATAAATAATTATTTTTAAATGATTGAAATTTATGCATATATAGTAATGTAATACAAACAATATTTAATTTTCTCACATCACATACACTCATAATATCTATAGTTATTAAGTCACTTGACCTCATTTTCTATAATTGATTAATATTCAACATAAATTAACTTTCATCATTTCTGGGATTTACTTTTCTATAGTCGAAAATTTCCCATCAACAAAATGGAATTTTAAAAAATATTAACTAGAATCAACACATTTGATAAGGAATATTCATAAAATCCCACATAAACATTTTTGTTATAATAGATTTAATAAATTTATCACTATTCTTTGCCAAATAATCCATTCTTTGGGTAATGTTGAAATAAAACCACCAATTTATATCCAACCTTTGTCAGCTAAAGATCTGAAAATTGGTGATAAACTTATAAATCTTGTACTGATGCTAAAAAAGTGGACTGAAATCATGAAACACAAAACTTTACAAGAATCAATCAAAAGACCTGACGACTTCTAAATAAGCCTGATGGCTTTAAGCATTTCTACAAATGTGTGAATGAGATTTCCAATCATATATTCAGCACGAAAAACATTTATTGGAGATCATTTATCTTTTTTGCATGCATATGGTCATGTGTATCAGCTGTATAAGATGGAGTGAATGTCTAAAGTGAGCTTGAAAGTATGGGTTCAAATCCCATCTAATTATATATATATATATATATGTGTGTGTGTGTGTGTGAATAAATCAATGACTGCATAACACTAGTTTAAAAATCTAAATATAGTAACTGAATACAAATCAATGGTAGAAAATTTTAATAGCATTATCTGTTCTTAGACACACAAAGTCTGAATCAAACAACATAGATAAAATGTAACTTTTTACCAAGGTATTTGATTTAGAGTTTGTGTTTTTAAATACAGATAGTATTGTTAAACCCAGAATTGATAGAATTAGAAAAAGCAGCATTTGAATAAAACCAAAAAGTTCTTTCACAGAGTTTCTTTAAACTTAAACAATGAAACCACTATTATATATTTAGTAAATTGTTTCATGAGCAGGACATATCTTAAATTAGGCCAAAATTTGACACTAAAGCAAAATTATATTGCTTTAATAAATCTTACAATAAACCAAAAGTTATTACTCATTATTATATGTATTCTAATATGGTAAAAATTTCATTTTAATAAAAGTCATGTAAATAATTGTGAACTATTTATTTAAAGACAGTCTGGATTTGGTCTAGGAATAAACTGCTGTGAACAAGTTTTATCTTTAACAATTCACATTGAACAAGGTTTTTAAAATAAAATAAAAACTGATGCTATCTTAATCTTTGCTTATAAATCTATATGAAAAAATGTTTTCTTCTAAAAATTTCTATGATTCTTGAATACAGAAAAACTATTGATTTACTTCACAAAATGCACTCAATAAAAAAAATGTCATGATATTAAATAATAGTCATAGCAGATATAAAATTTTATATAAGAAAAGTTTTTGGATCTATTTTATTCATTAGCAGTCTATCAGCAAAAGAATGCAGGAAATTCATCTGTGCTGATGTAAATAAATTATGATTTCATAAAAGAAATTCTGTCCAGAAATAAAAAAGTCTCTTAATAAGACTAAGAAAAGAATATAAATCTTTTTCAATAAATTTTACCTTCACAAAAAAATTTATTCTATAAATAAAAAAAAATATTTAATAAAAATATAAAAAGTTTCAAAATCTTTTTTAACTATTAAGAGTTCCTATTTACAATCCCACATAGGCCATAGGCTCAACCAACAAAATATATTTTGTAAACTGAATATAATCTTTCACAATAATAGACTGAAATGCAACTTTATTCCATACTCATTAAAAATAATTTTGAACCTTAACCTATATTTACCTTATTGATTGGAAGTTCTATCTTAAATAATTTTTAAGAATAATTCCTTGGAAATATAATTGGTATTATTTCAAATTGTGATTCAAATACTTTACAGACTTGATTAGCACTAGAATACTTTACTGGCAATTAGTAAATATACCTTTAAATATTACCATGAAAAACATCTCTTCGAAACAACATTGCATTTGTTCATATATTCTTTCATCACATATCAAAAAATATTATTTTATAAAATATATATAAAAGATACCAAGTACATCAAATTGAAATTTTAACTCAAAATATAGTTTAACCATCTAAAGTACACCTCAATTCAAATTTTTCTTTGTAGATAGTCAATCAAAAATATTTTTAAACAACTAAAAAATTATGGCCTAAAATGGAAATCCAGGACTAACAATAAAATCAATTGCATTTAATCTTTTTAGATATTATTTGAATATCATCAACAGATTTCAAATCACTCACTATTGTACTCATATGTTTTATAAATAGAATTTAACAGTATTTTTGTAGTTGTGACCAAAAACAAAACATAAAGCTCATAGATAGTAACTTCCACATTTAGGAACATATGGACAGAATTCAAAGACTAAACAAAGTTATTACTGGATGAATAGGAAATTGTCTAAAAACATCCATATGCTAAATGAATAAAATAAATAAATGAATTTGGTTTTGGAAATATGACATTATGAGTGAATTTAGGATAAGTATTGAACAAATTGTGATAAGTTTAATTTTAATAACAATGAATCAGAACTGTAGCACAATAATTCTGAAGTTTATTACTTTTGTATATTATCCTATAATATACTTGTGCATTTACTTTATATAAGTATTTTAAAATCTCAATATATAGTTAAAGTTTATGTGAAAATAATAATAAAAATATATAATTGTAAAAAGTAATTGAATAGTTACTTGTTCAAAATGCCATAACATTTAATAACTGAAAATAAGAGTTTGAATTAAGCTTTAATCCAATAATAACTTTTAGTTCTTGAATCTACATTCCAAATTGCACAGAATATGAATTAAAAACACATTTATTTCTTTTTTTTATTATACAAATTTAGACAAACAATTCCTTTTTTCCTTCATAATTTTATCTTCACAAGTAAAAAACATTGCATCATTGTATTAGTGAATAAATGGTAATGAAAATTTTGGAAATTACAAGTAATCACATCCACAATCCATAGACATAATCCATAATACATTAGATGAATCAGGCTTATATATTAACAAGACCAATTTTATTGTTGACACCCTTAAATGGATGGATGGTTAGATCACAGTTTTGTTCAATGGCAGAATTTACATAATGGAACATGAGGTTGCTACTAAGTGGCATGATTTGTAACATTGCATTAAAAATTTTTGAAAGATAGTCATTCCAACACATTTTTGCCACTGCTGTCTCACTCCTATATAGATGTTACATCAATGTGCTGACTTATGCCAAAGAGATAACTATCACTGAAATAGGGGATAAGCTGAGTCAGCTATTTTTTTTGATCTGGACAATTATATGAAGATGAATCAAAAGGAAATTAATTTTTGGGATATGTACATCCAACAATCTGGTGAAAAAATAAATTATAAAATGATCATCAGACCCATCAATGATCATGTTGCTACTCATCCTTATTCACTCACTACCACACACAAATTAGCTGACCTTAAGTGTTTTCTTTACAGAAACCAAAAGCTGTGCAGCTTTGAGTAAGACAGAAGATATAACATCAAAATCTACATCAAAGATCTAATTAATATAAGGTATGAATCACAATAGTTTAACTAAATCTTTTAAAAAATTCTATTCCACAACAAATATCAGGCTATTGAACCACAATCATGACAGTTAAAAACAATTTTCTCAGAAGAATACAGCATTAGTTTAAGAACCTTTCCTAATCTTAATCAATTACTTAGTAACACTAAAGGTAAGTTATCTCCAGACTAGGCTCCCCAAATAATCTACAAAATTAACTACAATAAACCCACTTGCAATACAATTTACTATGGTGAATTCTGCACCAACAATGCCACTAGATTAGCACAGCATAAGTATAGATACAAATGCATTAAAACTGACTTTAACATAAAATCAGTAATTTTAGAGCATGAGATCAAGTCAAGTCTATAATTTTAATTTGCTTCACATTAAAGTTGCTTGCACTAAGCATAATGATCAAAAGAGAAAATACAAAGAGACACGGTTTATCACAAACAACAGCCATGCAATAAATAAAATAAGACTCAAGCATCACATTATCTCATAAATGGTATACTTGCATATTAATTAATCTATAAGTTCATTCTCCCACATACATGTATTTGTGTTATTAATATGGTCAGTCTAATTGAAAGCAATGCTAAAAAGTAAAAACAATTGTAATTTTTAATCTTTCCTGTATAGTGGATCTTCCCTTTTTATTGAATTACAAACAAATAAAATAAAAAAATGAATAAAACCTATTGAATTTCATGTAATAATTTTTTCTTTTTTTAAATCACTGAATGCAATACTAAGCAAGGTCTTATTTTAATATTTAAAATAGAATTTTTTTATTTAATTTAATAATCAATTTTTTATCTCATTTCTGCTCCCAACATCAGAAATTTATTTCATTTGGACAAATTTTTATTAAATTTTATTTGCAATATGTTTTTTATAATCTTTGCAAGTTTAAATGTAGTCTTTGCTTTCAGTTAATCAATAATTATTTATGACATAAGTTTTAATAGTGATGTCTGCTACTGAATTATGTTTTCAAATGGAAGGTAATATCAAGATTTTATTTACTTTTGATAACTTCTAATTTTATATTTAATCTATAAGTTTAATTTTTTTATTCCATTATGAAAAATGTTGATAATACATTGTAAGTATGGAAAATTTATTACAATATCTGCAAATAATTATATCAATTTTTATAAGTGCCATTGCGTTTTAAAATCATTTATATATTTGTGTCTGAAAGTGTTTACATATTGGAAGCTCTGCCAGTTTGGTCCAGTGATCATTGCTAGAGCTAAAGATTCATGAATCAAACCTATTATTTTTTATTCTTGAGCATCACATGATCTCCTGAGTAACTAACAACTAAATTCATGCAATTGCAAAATTTTTTATTTAGTTCTACAATTACTCAATCCTGATATTGAAAAAGCTCATAGAATTATGAGGTAATCAATGAGAATCAATGCAAATTATTTAAATTCTTTTAGTATACATTTATAGTTCTTTTTCTAAGCTATTCTTTTTTATATATGTGTGTGTTTGTGTACTGGTTTTTGTTTTTCAATGAAATGTGGTCTCACTTATGTTTCCATAGAGGGTTTTATAATATAAACATTGTATGGAAGAGAAATAATTGTCTGCTCTAAATAGAAGTTTCTGGAAATGTAACTATCAATCTCATTAAACTGATTGATGCCCAGCCCATTATAGAGAAAAAACAATTGCCTAATAAATTTAATTATTAGTAAAAATAGTGCATCTAATAAAGTGAACAAACCACTACATTCAAAGAACTTTCAATCCATGTTCTGTGGGATCTTCAGTCACCAAGTAAATAAGAATACTTCTACTAATAATCATTACCATGCCATCAAGAGAAAGACCAAACATCATGACAACAAAAGATGTGCATTTACATAAAGTAACTAAATGGTTAACTAGATGAATGGGAAAAAATGCTGTTAATAAACATTTTTAAGCAACTGAATTGGAGTGCTGGGTTACACCCTAATGACCAAACACTAGACAATCATTGTATTGAGACTTTTGCTACTGATTTTTTTTCTTACTAAATCCAGTTATGGAAACTTTATGGATTAAATCTAAAACCTAAAGTAATGGTTAAGTACATTTTGTTTTTTACTTCACAAGTAGAAAAACAATAATTATCTATTGTTAATTTATCCTTTTCAATACGATTTTTTTTTTAGTCTTGAGAATAAAAATTGTTTTATATTAAATTTAAGAATGAACTTTTATTAATATGCATTTTAATAATTAAATTAACATATATGTGCATGGGAATATAAGAAATGAATGATAAATCAATTATTATTCTGTTTAAAATTTTGTTTATTTAAAATATAATTCAAATTAAACTTTTTTTAAAATAAAAAATCTAGTAAACAAACTGTATTTAAGTTTCTTAGTATGAAAGTATTGCATAAATTATACTTTTTTGTGCGTGTGTTATTCAAATTTTCTTTATCGATAAGGAAGATGGCATTATTTTTTGAAATGGAGATAAGCTTGTTACGATAATTAGAATTTTAACAAGTTTAAACTTATTACGAGTTTTCATTCTTGTAAGCAAAACCTATTTACTTGATTCATATCAGACATTCCTTCACCAAGAGATGTTATTTAATCCTTCCTTATTTAGTGTAATATGTTTCAATTCATTGTAAATTATACATGCAAATCGTCCATGCTATATAAATCCGGACTAACTATTTGTATATACTGGATTGAGATTTGTATTTCTGTATAACCTTCCATATTTGATTTACAGTATAAATAAAGTTTATTGGGGGGGGGGGGGAATAAATGTTATTTATTAAAAACACGCCCATTTTTTTTTTTGAGGGATATTTACTATCACAACTACTAATTCCAAATATAATATCCATCCTAAAACCGTGTTGTAACTCGTACGGATACATTTTATCCATACCTGTACAAACTATGATTTCATAAATTTCTCCTGGTGGAACAGAGGGAAAACATTCAATTTTTTCTGCTTGCCACTTGAGTATTTAATATTCCATATTCTCCTGACAACCAACCATGCCATTATTTTTTATATTAGGTTTGATTTCTTTAATCATTAATACAGAAATGCACATATTGCTCATATATTAAAGTATATATTAAATTGAATTATTGTATTACATATGTATTTCATTCACTAAATGAGATTTACATAAATCAAATTGTTTTTACCTGAGTAAAATATATTTGTGTATATGATTCTGTGTGAATATATCTGAGTGTGTATATAATTTTAAACAATTCAGCCAATCAATTATTGGATTAGATAAAACTTTATTTCTAAATAACTTTCAGTGATTGGCTGGATTGATTAATTTTATTAAGGTGAAATTCATTACTATTATTTTCAGTTTAGCATTATGCATATTAAATTAAATATATACATAACAGAAGTCTAATTATGTATCTTAATATATTAAAGAAGTGTGTATTAAAATATTATAAATCAGTGCAGTTCATCATCTTCTATTAGCTTATTACTAAATTATGACTTGCTATGTTTTTTTTCATAATTTAATTGGGGAATTTACACAAAATGGAATTAATTAAATTTTTGCCAGGCTAGAATATATTTTTCATGGTTTTCTAAACTTGGGCAACAGATAAATTATTGATGATTATAAATTTTATTTATCATTTTTATAGAAAGTAAATAACTCTTTTATAAATATATGTAAATTCTTAGAAAGTAGTTAATATTCAAACAACACCAATATCAATAACAATCAACAATCTCAATTCATTGTCAATGTATTGTAACAGTCAAATCTGTACATTCGCACAACAAAATCCAGAACGTTAGTAAATCATACCAAGGCTACCAGCATAGAGTGGTACAAACCACGTTGTCTGATATAGCCCCAACTCCTTTACTAACGCTCAAAGATTTACCACCTTGCGGATGACACATATGAAGCCCCAGCAGCACTTCCTTTATCACATGTCGGCAGTAGCACATTGGTAAAGCACAAGACTAGGATAAGTTGACTTTTAACAAGTATAGCTATATAGACAATGTGTGTTGCAGAACATAATTATAAAATATGGATTGTGATTCTTAATAAAGACTTACCAATGAGCAACATTGAGACATGGCACCAAAGTCAAATTTAAACATAATTTAATGAAAAATAAATATTAAAATTATCAAATTAAAATGATGACTATAACTTGGCTATATGGGTTATATCACACGCAGGTGACTAAGTTAGAGATACAATTTCATATTTGAGTTGGGATTCACATGCAAGTGATGACTGAAGTTATAATCATCTATGGTTTGCCTGGTTACATATGGCTTTAATTTAGATATACATTTGGTACAATGTAAATCATTCACAGGTGACATTAATCATTTTGGTTAGTTACATTAGGTTTATTACAAATACATATATCACTCGTAGGTGATGATTTAACTGTTTATATAGTAATTTCAATCACACGCAGGTGATTGTAGTTTGGATTACAAATCATTTAATTGAGTTTGCTACATATAGATATCACTCACAGGTGATTAAGAAATTATACGTTTTAAAATTTATACTTTCATGAGCCTTAAGATTATATTATAGATCAACGTTAATTTGCTCATGACCCTCTATGCCTAGCTTATGCTATATAATAGGGTTTAGATCCGCTCTAGAGCTAGCAGAAGTGATTATACATATTGCTAAATAATATGATAATTTATTAAACACGAATACTTAATATTCTCTATATAGCTTGTGTGCTTATAAAACTAGACTCGAATTCAGATCAAAGCTGAAAATACAATTACTATGGCGGGATGAACTAATGGTTGGCAGTCAGACTTC
This sequence comes from Epiperipatus broadwayi, assembly GCA_028023455.1. Taxonomy (NCBI): domain Eukaryota; kingdom Metazoa; phylum Onychophora; class Udeonychophora; order Euonychophora; family Peripatidae; genus Epiperipatus; species Epiperipatus broadwayi. The sequence continues at coordinate 246,060 of JAQFVV010000651.1, forward strand.
AGATACCATGGCGTATAGAAAATATAAAGTCTGATATAGCCCACGCGTCTCGAGTGTGCCTTTTCATGAGATTTTTACCAAGTAACGGTTCTCTTTTCACCGTATTCATTGCTGTGTAAATAAATGACCTTTAGTCCGGCTGATCGAGCAATTTATTTGAGTGGGAGTCTTATGCTCCGTTCCTAAGAATGCAGAATGGGGAGGTTCAAACCCGTCCACCATTTGAAGAAGAAAATTGCCCGAACTAAGAGTAATGATGCAGTGCGACCATGTACAAACCATTAAGGAATACAGCAACAAATATGTATATATATGCCATAGCGTTTCTTAAAAACACACTTGCACTGCTGACCACATTATATAATTAACATTTAATGACGCTAAACACTAGTTTCCTTCATGAAATTACCATATATCAGTTCATTAGGTAGCATGTATAATTATGCTATTAAGGAAAAATTAGGAGCCTAATTTGTAAAGCTATCTACATAGGAATTTTATAACTCTGGAAGGAAGTATAGCACATTATTGGGCCTTAAGATATAGTTATAGCTCTATGCTGTATTTCAATCACTCTGGCTAAACATTAGTTAAATATCTCGAAAGCGAATCTATTTCAAAACAGCTGTAAGCTTTTTAATTATCTCTTAAAACAAAATATTTTACCCCTTTCGAAACGGTTTTCTTTTGCATCCTAGACGCTATTCTTCTCTAGGTGTGAAAATGTGATGGCTCCTCACTAAGCCTTTAGTCAATAGTAAAATCTTTTTCGAACAAATATAGCACAACTACTAAGCAATGGGAAATCATAAAATGGCATAGCTTTACTTAGAAAGAATGTATGCTTAATGAACAGATATCTAAAATTTGACTCTGTTTTAGCATATAGTCTAAAATAAAATTGCAACGCAATTCGTTTATATCTGATTGACCCAGTTCAAGACAAACTTAAGTTGTGTACACGAATTAATTAAGGCAAATATTATTATTATATTAAAATATGTAAAAACACATATCATTAAGTTAAAATACATAAAATAATCTGGAAACTTAATTATCATTTTAGAATGAAGCATTTAAAATTAGATACAATTTAGAATAAAGCATTTAAAATTATACGTAACGAAATTTATAATAATTAATTTAAAATCAATCATTTTAAGCAAGTCACAACTAAATAGATCAATCGGAGATAACTTAGCAAACTAACACATAAATTCATAAATACATAGAGTACGTAAATCAATAAATATGATATTAACTCAAATTAGTTATTAAACCAAATCAAATATTAAATTAAATGTAAATCAGGTAAGATTTTAAGGTGAAAACAAAAGAAATCAAAATTACATTTAGTAGTGGATTTAAAGAAAATAAAGAAATCAAAATTACATTTAGTAGTGGATTTAAATTTACATTACTGCTATGGCCATAGAGTTTAAATTTAGCTAGCTTTAGGAATTATCGCATTTTAGATAAGTTATTAATCTTTAAGTAGAGGAAAGGTTTTACCAACTTTTCTCTGCAGCTTGTACTTGTTTCATGTTGAGGATTGGAGTTGGGCATCTGCTTCTTACACACGGCTTTTCCTTCACTGCTTCCCACATCGGTAGACTCCTGGGTCAGAAAGGCAAGAGAAAATACCTTCTACTCAACCTGCATCTTCATTAACAATTTTAAACATAAATGGTTGAATGAAAATAATGTCCGACTCCTTTCAAAACGGCCGCAGAGGCTTATATATCCAGCTTACCCCCCCCTTCTTGGTTATAATAATTTTCTAGATTTGTTTTGTTAATTTTCTCGCTGTATTCCCAGAATCGTATAATTACTTTGTTTTTTATTTCTTATAGCGCAGTTTTACATCCGGTCATTCACTATTTTTTTTTAATTACCCCAGGACAATTCATCCTACAGGTTAGTGTTACTTTTGGTTTGGTAATTAGGTCACACTAAAGCGAGAAAGATTAAATCCTATAATACCAATTTTTCGAAAACAAATCTATAAATGGAATTTTATAATACCAATTTTTCGAAAACAAATCTAAATGGAAAACATATATATAACTTGATTATTTAATTTAGCAATATATGCAGAAATATACAATAATTTCAAATATTAATTTTCTTTAGAATAAATATTTTAAATAAATAAATTTATAATGTTTTAAATCTGTTAACATTATTTTTTCCTGCATATATGTAGTCTCTCATTACACATACAATGCAGTTTTCATTAATTTACTCATAGAAATATATATGTGTGTATATATAGGTTTTTACATATACAGATATACATTTTATCTTGTAGGCTGAAAATATATGCACACATACATAACTAATACCTTTATATTTAAATCCAGCCTGATTTAGATATAATATTAACCTGATATATGAGAATTTGGTGATAGATACGCATATGGAAATACTACTATAGTATATAGTAGGTGAAACAGGAGACTTGACAAAGCTGACTGTTTCAGTATTAACATATTGAGATTGTTCACTGTTATTGACATTGGTATTATTTAAGTATTGATTGGTTTCAATAAATTTACATTTATAAACCTATCTAGCATTTATCTTTATTAGCTTTATTATTTAAATAATATATTGTTAGAATACAGTTTGAAATTTATAATTGACGATTTGTTAGTTTGCTTTCAGAACACATTATATTTACCTGTTTAATGAGGTTTATTTAAACTTTTTTATATAAATCATAATCTATATAAACGTATTAGATCCTAAATAAATATGGATTAAAAGAATCTAGTTTTGAGGATTATCAACTTTATTATTTAAGTCCATGCTTCTCAAAGTGTGAGCCATGGCTCTGGGACCACCCAACTTTGTGGAGATAGGGGCTCAAAAGTCCCATAGTGATGAAAGTCACCATCAAAAAACAAATTTATATATAAAGACAGAAATAAATACATTTATAATCATTTAAAAATACATTCAAAGATCAGCCTTTCAAGCAAATTGTGCATGCATCTTCTGCGAGTGTTAAATAATAAATGAATTCTTCACTCCACAATACAAAATATAGTATTTATGCAGGAATAAAAGGAATCCTCTTATTCCTACAACTCAAATTCTTTTATTATTCATTTATTATTTAACACTTGCAGAAGTCGCATGCACAATTAGCTTGAAAGGCTGATCTTTGAATGTATACAATTGTATGCATAGCGTCATATAAAAATAAATGCTTATTTACTAATCATTTAAAAAGAAAATGAATTCATTTTTTAAATGAATATTAGATAATATTCTGATCAAAAGAAAGTTGTTCATCAAAATTTTGTCATCATTTACAAAATTGATGGATTAAGATCATCAGAATATCCCATGCAGATGTTATTTTATGAGATCACATGTTAAAAAGTACCACTGAACAAATAAGTATCTGCAAGTTTTGTGTAAGAATGTATATGAATGCTTGGCTTACCAATGCTTAGTGACTATTCACTAGTGTAAAACCATCCAATACATGCTTCATCTGTTATATGTACACTATGTGCATCTTGCATGTCAGTGGGAGTTACTTCTATGTAGTAAGAAAACTGCAGTGAAATTCAGCAATTCATCCAATAAGAGATTTGAACCATTTGAGGTTTAATATATTAACCACTAAAATGGATGAGTGAGTAATCAAAAAAAGTTCAAAAGATATTACAGATAATGATAATGTTTGCCAGTCAAAAACATCTGAATAGTCACACTTGGAACAACCACAATCCACATTGAAATGGTCGGGGAAGATTAGAGTCTTCACTATCTGCTATAGAGGACACCATTAGATCATTTGAACCTAGAAAAATTATAGTGTAGGCAGATACTTCTTGTTAAGATCTAAATTTTGACCATTAGCCCTTGCCACTAGCTCAAGGGGGTGCAGAGATTTATAGTAAAACTTATTTAAAATATTTTAATAAAAAAAAAATTAAAAAAAAAAATCCACTCAGTAATAACATACAAAAATATTTATTGATGCACATATATATAAACTTAAATTTGAGGAATAAATTAATTTGTTACTATTTTATTATTAATTTCAAATTTAAATTGTTATTTTAGTAACTCTATACAGATCGACATTTTAATAATATTATTATTTTAGAATGTTGAGTATAGATAGGCTATATGGACTATGCAATTAAAACTTTTCAAAATATTCAACCTCAGGCTATAAGTTCATAGCTAAATCAACATTCACTTCTTGATATACAGACACAACCAATGCAATATAAAGATGTTAGCATAAAACCATGCTGACAGGAATGTGCAACTACAGCATGATATTATTTGAACAAAATGATCCTCATCCAGTACTGGAATGTGCATCTGTCTGGTGAAGGAATCATGTATATAAAATATTAAAGAGAAATGCTATGCATGGATGGGAGAGTGGTACTTTTGCTGACTTATAGTCCCTATCCATAGAATGAAAGGAAATCAATGTTGCAGGAAATACATCTGCATCTATTGCAACATGATGACTACATCTTTGGGTCATGCATTCAGTTGGGCATGTTGCCCTGTATGCTAACACACTTCACATTACATTGATATAAACACTCATATATCTCTCTACTAGCATCAACTCAACTATGAGATAAATAGCCTGAAATTAAACCCCCTTAAAACTAATAAACTTAAACAAATCTATGCAACTATCAACACCCAACTTTAAATTTAATAATTTAGTTAACAGATAAAAATAAATAAAAGAAAAATGAAAATGATTAGCAAACATATACAAAAAATATTAATAATTGATTTAGAATTCTTTTAAGTCAGATAAGAGTTCATTTAAAAGTTATATTTTCTTATGGATTGACTATTTATTGAAGAGATATATTTTTTTAAAAAAAGTTCAACTGATAAAAGTTCATACTTTTCATGAGAGATCTTGGTGCTTCCTCCAGAATTATGAAATCCATCACTGATCCTATTATTTACTAAAGTTTCTTAGGAGGCACAACTGCTACAAGCCATTCATTTGGTCAGGAACTGTCATTGTGAGGCCTTGGCTGGTGCATGCAAAGAAATTCATTTTTATTGCAAGACCCCTTCATCACGGAGTCTGCAATACTGCTACAGTTCATAGAAGATCGATAGTCAGAATCTTACAATAATCAATTATTTTTCTTTTATACTTTTATAGTTAGCATTTTTACAGATCCATAGAACATGATGTCACTGATCCTAAGGTCCAGATGTTTTCCATTCTGGCCCATGTTGTGGCTTGGTACTTGCATTTGTCAATCTTTAATTTTTTATATCTCTTATCTGACCTTTTAATTATTTAAGTGCCCCAAGGGCTAGTTTGTTTTACATTTAATTAATAAAACAATCATTTCCATTTACTAAGATTACACATGATTCTTAAAATAGAAATTCATTAACATTTATTTGTATTTTCTTTTATATTACTTTACTTTTTTCTATAAAAAAGTATTTTTAAATACTTTTTTTTTAATTTTCCATCTGTGCAATATATATATATATATATATATATATATGGAAAATTAAAAGGATTATGTTAATATATATATATATATATATATATATTAAACATAATCCTTTTAATTTTCTGTTTTTAATAAATCAATTTTTATTTACGATCTTGTTTTAATTTAATTTTACAATAATGTAAGGCATATGTATACCATTACAACATTGATTTATGAAGCTGAAGGTAATGACAAAAATATCAAGATCGGAAGAGCACACGAAAATATGATGCTTCATATATACAGCATGAATTTATTCAATTGAATAATGATTTTAACAAACCATTGTGCATAATATGCCAAAAACATTTATCAAATGATTGTATGCAGCTGGGAAAACTTATTTGTCCCTGGAAACTGTTCATGCTATATATAAAAATAAAACAGTTGAGTTTTTCCAAAGTAAAGCTAAAGAATTTAAATGTCAATCAATATTCTTTTCTTAACAAACTAAATTCAATGACAAATTATTGAAAGTTTTCTTTGAAATTACTTATTTGGTAGCTAAAATGAGAAAATGTCCTACTATTTGTGATGACCTCATGTTACCGGTAGCAAAAATTTGTGAAGCTATTTATGGCTCTGAAGTTTCAGAACCATTAAAAAAATTCCCAGTCCAATGAGATTCTATTGCCAATAATATTATATCTATTTTGATGTCATGGATATGACAAAGCAATTTTTAGCCATTTATCTCAATAAATCGATTGATAATATAAACAATGCCAATTTAATGGTTTTTGTGACATATCTGCATAATTTTCAAATTTCTTGGTACAACCAAAAAAAAAGATATATTTGCAAAATTAAATATTTTTTCTACAGTAAAAACACTTGATTGAAAAAAAGTGTGTTGGAATTTGAATTGATGAAGCTTCAGCCATAACTGGCAGAATATCAGAATTTGTAGCTCATGCCAAAATGCATGCCAGAATGCAAGACACATTTATTGCATTATTCATAGAGAAAATTTAGTTTTTTAACAAATGGAAGAATCTCTTAATAAAGTACTATCAAATGTAGAAAATTACATAAAAAAACAATGCTACCAATACAAGACTGTTTAATATTTTATGCCAAGAGATGGATTCTAACTAGAATGGCTATCTTGTGGAAAAGTTGTCAAATGGATTTTATCATTAAAAGATCAATTGAAAAAATTATTAAAACCATAAATTAGCAACCCAGTTTTGAGATCAAAAATGGTTTTTGTTAATTTCTTATTTGATTGATTTTTATTTGAAAAAATGAATGAATTTAATCTCTCTCTATATGGATAAAATACAAATAAATTATGCCTAAATACATATTTGCATGCTTTCTAAAGTAAACTATCTGTTTGGTCACATAGTTTTAAAAATTATAATGCAGAAATGCTGCCATATATCATGAATTTATTGAAGAAAATAATATTTTGATATCAGAAGGTAAGAGAAATATAATTAATCATCTTGAAAATTGTATGATTTTTTTTCAAGTATTTTCCCAATTTGGATGAAAACAAAGAACATGATTGGATAAGATTGTTATTTGCTCTTTTACTAGAATTTCAACATCTACCATGGTTATATCAAGAACAATTAATAGAAATAAGAGCATATATAACACTTAAAACAGAGTTTCATAATTCTGATATATCAGAATTTTGAATTTGCAGATGAGAAGAATATTCTTCCATTTCTAAGATAGTGATAAATATTCTGATTCTTTTTGCTTCAACTTATTTATGTGAAACTGCTTTTTCATCATTTTTGCTAATTAAAAATAAATATTTGAATAAAGTTTGTGGCAAAAAAAATAAATAAATATAGATTGTCTGTATCAAAAAAAAACATTAGAAAAAAAATTAAGAGTTGCAATTTCAAATATTTTGTCAGACATTAATAGTCTCTGTAATAATATCCAGTCACAATTCATTAAACATTATTATTATTATTAAAAATGAATAAAAGTTATTATTGAATATTATTAGTAAGTATTGTTTGACTTTTTTTGTGTGTATATATATATATATATAATGTAAACATAAAACGATTAATATATGTATACCTAATAATTAGAAAATGTAACTATTTTCCTATAAATGTAATAAACATATACTATGATTTTTCTTAACTGTAATTTTTTATTATTATCTCCATTTACATAACAAATTATATATTACATTACAAATACATTGTTAGCCAATGGGAGCTGGGAAATATACTATTGTTTTAAGTTTGAGATGTAATCGTTTAAGAATTACATTGTTGGAGTGTAGTTTGAAAGTTATAATTGACTATTTGTTATTCTGCTGTCAGAACAGGTTATAATTACTAGTTTAATGAAGTTTATTTAATTTTTTTTGTATGAATAATTTAACTCTATTTTTAAAAGAATGTTATCTTGACAATGGATTGAGATCTAATGTAGAACATTATTAAATTTATTATTTATGTAATACATTGTTGGAGTACAGTTTGAAATTATAATTTAATATGTGTTAGTCTCTTTTCAGAATAGGTTATATTTATCTGTTTAATGAGATTTATTAAATTTCTTTATATCAATAATTTTACTCTCAGTGGTCAAGTTGCAATATTTAAGGTCTATATAAACATATTAGCCCATAAATAAAGATGGATTAACATCATTATTATTAAAAAATTACCTTGACAATAGATTGGCATCATTAATTGTTATCAATATTGTTTAAGTGTTGACTGCTTTCAATGAATTTACATTTATAAATCTATCTAACCTTGAATATTATTAGTTTTATTATTTAAGAAATATATATATATAAATCAATTTGTTTAATAATAAATAACTAAAGAAAATAATTGAATTAATTTATATTCACAACTCTTTCTATAGTTGCTCAAGACAATATTCTTAATATATTATAACCCCTCTACCTGACACCAAACCTATACATTATATGAGCAAATGCCCAGGGTGCCAATTCTATTAATGAATAGAATAAATTAACACTTGATTTGACTTAGAATTAATGCTGAGACTCTTCTACTTGTGCCTAACTTATAACTTAGCTCAGTGGAGGGTTATAGCAAGTCAATAACATATAGAATATAAATAAATGAAGGAAGAAATACTACAAACCATTAAAATAAAATATATACCTCATTTATTAATCAACCAAATGATGGAGGCCAGCAAAGTTTTATTTGTCCAAGTTAATAAATATAATTTCAAGTTTGATTTCTTCCATCATATAATCATACCCTATATTAGCTCAATATAATTTTAACAGAAAAAGAAAAGTATAATACTAAATAACTCCACTATTTAACACATCTTAATCTAAATAGCTAAATTAATGTTAATTTGGGAATATGAAATCAGATCTTAGGAAATCTGTAATACAGTTTGATTAAAGAAATTCTATTATCCAGTAATTTATAACTATAAATATATATATTGTAACGTTTTCCGTTTTGCTAGGCCTTTACACGCTAATATAAACTGCGCGTGAGTTGATCAAGCTATGTCAAAAAAGAAGAAAGTTGTATTTCTATTCAAAAAACACAGCTATTTTTCCTGATCAACTTCAGCCTATTAATTGTTACGAATTGTGCTATTGACAAAATCAACTTTTAATTTTATTTACTATGGGTGCCAGAATTCCTAAGAATCCACTGAAATATGTCGCCAGCACCTCTCACAAGTTGTAAAACAAAAAAAAATAAAAAGATTTTTATTATATTTTTTTTTTTAAGGGGCGGTAATTCTACCGTAATGAGAATTAATGATTTTTACGATTATTAGTCCTGGGCGTATTGAAACATATTGGCAAAGGTAACACGTTTAAATCTTATTACACTAAAAATAAATTTAATAATAAAAAATAATAACTATTATTAATAACGCACAAATGAGAATTGATATTAGAAATATTTTTAATTTTGACAAACTAAAATACTTCATGTTAAGTAGCTAATTAATACCTTGGAGAGAACACATTTAATTCAGGTGGGAAATATCCAGAAAATATAAATATCAGTTAAAATAAACAAAAAGTTCTTGATTAAATAAGAGTCTCTCATATAGAAAAATTAAAGTTACTATCGGGATTCTTTTATACGTATATTTTTACGAGTAGTTTTAAATAGTTAACTTTGTCACAATCAGGATAATTATTCTTACCGGTAAGTTTCATGAATTCAGTAGTAGATAACTATGCATAGTTTTTTGGTTATAATGAGCTCGGCCTTTTGGTTATTGCTTGATCTTGTGGTCCATTTCCCCAGTCAGTCACGAAGGCTTTTCCTGGTGTACATCATTAGGTCCGATGTCTTCAGAAGCTCCGGTTCACTGAGACATGCCGAATTCCTTCAGCGAAGAGCGATCTTGGATATATCAATGTTATCCAAGACCAACTAGAGAAACAAAACGAACAAGACGTTCCTTCAACCGGATCCCTCCTTTTTATATCCAGTTTTCAGGACTTCTGCGCATGCTAGTACCATGCCTTTTTAATCTTATCCAGTCTTTATAAATTTTATGTAATACAGTCTTTATTTTCTTCAAGTTTTCGGCCATCTTTAATTAAGTTGAGTATTTCTACTTTCAGCTTATCTTTTTTTACTTGCTTTTGGAATTCTTTTGTTCTCTCCAATTACTGTTATTACTAATCACATAAAAAAAAATAAGAAGAATAATTCAACCCTCATTGTACGTTTTTTTTTTTAAAAAAAATTACTCAACAAAATTTTAAATCCACTTTTATCTTTTAGTTTTTTTTTTACCCAATGCCAATATATTTGTAATGTATATAAATAAACGTTACAATATATATATTGTAATGGGCACATACGCCATTACATTTTAAATAAACTTCTTTTTTAAGAATTAAAAATTGAAAATTAAAAATCATTTAAACTCTAATATATAAAAGCGCACAGATGAAAAATTATTAAAAGAAAACTTTATTAAGAAAAAATAAAAAGTTTTAAAAGTAAATATTAAAAAAAAGACTTGAAAGATTTAAAAATAAAAAACAATGTACAATAATTTAATTAATTCTATTGTATAAAACGGAAATGATTGTTTTAATTAATAAAAGTAAGCTAGCCCTTGGGCATTTCAAAATGTATAGGTAAAGGTCAGATAGGAGAGAAAAAACAATAAAAACTAATAGCCAATAAAAGAAATCCCTCAGGAATCAGACCTCAATGAAAAGACCATCACCATCATCATGACATAATGTCCACTGAATCCAAAATTCTAATATAAAAGAAAAAGTTTGGAAATAAATTTGATGGAGTGAAGAAAGAGCTGGGATTGAGAGAGTGGAGATGTGTTAAGTCAGAGAGAGTTGGAGAAGAAGGGATTGAAAGACGCACTTTCAAATCCTTCAGTTGTTCTAAAAAAATGAAACATTATTTTCCCATATTGTGGACTATAGGACATCTGGGCTCAGCAATTAATTACCAGCTACAATAAAGGACCAATGGCTAACTGCACACTGATCTCCTCATGACTTTCTGGGAATTAACACCTTCCAAATTACAAGCAATTAGAAACTATGGACTTTTTCTAAAAACAGTAAGAACTATATAGTTAATGAACATTTTAAAAACAGTAAGAACTTTGATTCCAAAAACTTCTCAATATTTAAATAGAAGTAGAATTTCCTGACTAAATTTTTTATTAATTATTTTATTGAATGTATTATTTGTTTGTTAAATCATTTCCATTAATTTATTTTTTGTTCTTTTAAGTTTTATTATGATTTTTTTTTTGTTAAACAACTTGTAATAAATGTTAAATTTAAGTCAGGCATGAATAGTTGCATAGATTCGCAAAGTTGTATTAGTTTAAGGGAGGGTAAATCTTAGGTTATTTGTTTCATAGTTAAATTGGGTCAATAGATTGGATATATTGGTGTAATTAGTAGATGTAGTATGAGATTTGCTACATGCAAGATTGCATATTATGCTGCACACCCCCTTTTTTGCCTACGGAATGAAATGGTAAGACGGAAACGCAGTCCCTTCTTATGAAGTTTTTTCTTTTTGCTCTTCACATCAGACAGATGTAGTATTCCTGTCTGGACAAGAGTCAATGTCTTCTATTAACCATGCTGTTCAGATGTGCATTCCTGATGGTGTGGTATTTGTGCTGTCGTATTCATGCTACATTGAATACATCAATATATCAGATAGATTGGTGTTGGTTTGACTGAGAACTTTTGGCCTAAGGTTAAATAAGGGATAGAATATTTTCTTTTCAAATGCAATCTATGTAGTCTATTCGTACTCGACACTCTAATAAATATTAAATTCATCTGTGCGAACTTTTAAAATAAAATAAAAACAGTTAAATTGTAAATTAAAATCTAAAGTAAAATAAGTTATAATGTTTTATAAAAAATAAAAATTAGACTAAAATAATAATGCTAAATTTTATATATATTAAATAAATGTTTGTGTATGTTATTACTGGCAGTGGCTTCTTTTATTTTTTTTTTTAATATTGAAAATATTTTTAGATAAGAATTCATATTTTATAAATCTCTGCATCTCACTGAGCTAGTGGCAATGGGCTAACGATCTGAATAAAACATGTGAAATGTGAATCTTAACTTACGTATCTGCCTACTCTATAAATTTTCTAGGTTCATGTAGCCTAGTGGCACTCTGTACGGCAGATATGGTAAGACTCGATTCCATTGGACCGTTATAATATTTATATATATATATATAATGGAATAAATTTAATAATGTTTTACTGGACTAAAAAATTAGATAATGAAGAAAATAGGGTATCTTTTAATCTCACCTCATTGTCTAAATGATAAAATAAGTATGTAACTTTTTTATAAGTTTACTCAAATGGTAAAGTATTTCATATAATGTTTGTATCAGGAGAACAATATTATCAGATTTCAGTATGTTTATTATCAAATTTACAAAGTAACATATTTATGTAGTAATATATATGTGGAAACTAGAATACGAATGCATATAAGAACAACTCGAGACAAAGTTTTGGATAAATAACAAAGCATTTATTTATATTCGAAATCCAAACAGATATAGTTAATTCACAGTGGGACTGTTTGTCCTAATTTTTAAATTTACAAATACATTTGGTAACCTGGTTTTGAAATCACTTTTATTACATATTTCATCATTTATGGATTAGACATTTATGAACGTAAGTTAACAAATAAATAATGCCCTAATATTTTGACTTCGAATATATTAAGGCTATTTAACACATTTTTATTAGCGAATAACACTGAATAAATAAATATCATATTATGAGCACAAACATATAAGTTGGAGAGCTCATACTTAAAATAAATTACTAACTTTGGCTGTCAAGAGAGTAACTTTAAACAGCTCCATAAAATAATTCTTTTAAATATCTATCTTTTTTCATACATTTAAAATAAAATAATCATTCTGATGATTTAAAGCATGATAGAATTCAAAATATATATTTACTGATGTGTAAGTTTAATAATATTATATTTGCATGTCAGCAAGATTATTTGCATTACGTGTGTGTCACATCTTACGCTATAATTTAAGACAAAATCAATATATTTAAGTATTGTCAATTTACTTATGAATTATTAAATAAGTGTTTTACTACAGACAATGTCATAGACCAACCAACAAATATAACACTATTTCTACTTTAATATTCAATAAAGAATTTAATCTGACTATTTATCTAACCACCAACTAAATTATCAACTTAAAATTTAAATAATAAGAAAAACAATTGCATTAATTGTATATCTTGATAATTTTTAAATCTTTATTTATAAATGACTAAACTTGACTTACCTCGTGTTTCTGAAATTATGAAAGTCTTCATTTAAGAATATAAGTAATTTGAATCACCATTAAAGAATAAGAAGTATCAACTTCAGTACAATATATTTGATAACATTCAATGCCAAAGTATAACTACAAAAAAATAATTAAACAAACAAATTTCTATCCAAATTTTTAATTAATATCAAGTATCAATTGATTTTGTTATCTTATACAATCTTGTCAAGTCAAAATTAAAAATTAAATAAAGTGAAAATTCAGTTAACCTTTATAAAATTATAACACATTATCCATAATTTAAAGTAATAATCTTATCTTACCCACAATTCATATCAACATTATAACTACCTGTAAAGTTAAAAATGTTTTCATCAAATTAATAGTATCCAATTTATAAGAATGAAGTCATAAGATACTTCTTAACCAACATACTTTTATAAACTTTTAACATAAACTTGTCTTATCAAAATAAAATTTTCCATATGAAAATATATAGATTTCATTTGAATAAATCTAAAAAAAATTATCTAATAAAATCAAAATAACCCTCCTACAAAGTATATTTAAAGAAGGTAACAAAATAATTAAATTTTATCAATAACATGTTTAACTTCTCACTTTACTTTACACACACACACACAATCATAAAACTTATCTGATAAATACTTTTAATTAAAAAACAATATTAATAATAATTTCTTTTAAAAATTAATGTGAACAGAACTAATAAAAAGAATAATAAATACAATTTATAAGAAACAGTATTATGAGCAAAATTCATAGAATCTTTTATTGGCAAAAACAATAATCATTTTCTCTTTCAAATTGGAAATTAGAATACAGATTTAAAACTAATTTACTAATTGATACTTATTTTCACTATCACTTAAAATTACAAATTCTATCAAAATCTTTAAATAATGAAAGCATAGCATGTTCATCAAAATTAATTCTATAAAAAAATGTGAAATATAAATATACCCATTGAAATGTAAAATTTTCTAAGGATTATCTTTCTTATGCATCTTAACCTTAAAAAACATTTTATTTGCAATGATAATTCAAATGGTTTTTTTTATTTAAAATCTTAAGTTTTTCAAACTCTGTATTATACTAATTATTTTTTTATGTACAAAGCCCAAGATCTTTATTTAAAATACTTTCCATTTATTAATTCATAATTCTTTTTATTTATTTTTAATTAATTCACTTGTTTGTGTGTGTTTTGTTTATTATATTATTAAAATGATATATATATATATATATATTTATTTATTTATTTTGCAATAAAAATTGGCATTTTTTAATATTGCTTTTATTTTTGCAGAGATTTCCACAGATATGGGGTTTGTGCAAATTAGACTTAAAAAGTATAAAATGCACTGACAATTATGTTATATTATGTAGAAATCACATTGCTAAAATATAGGGAGGAGGGGAGATTTATGAAAATTAAGATATTTAAAAAATATATTAAGATTCACAATACAACCTTCTCTTTGACTCTCAGGAATAAAAGTTAATCTTCAACAGAATGACATTTGCATTGTTCTCACTGATGACATGCTATATAAAAATTCAATAAATGGAACATAATTTGCTAAAAATATACATTTACTAATAAAAAACATCTAAAAAATCATATTTGTACATTGAAAATATTAAAAAATAATTATAAATAGAGTATATGATGAAATTAAAGGAAATTTTCTTCATTCAATTGTGGGCAGAAAAACAGTCAAATCTTTTTGATTTATAATATAAGAATAAATATATGTGAAACCATGATATATCTATAAAATTCTGCTTTAACTGGTTGCAGTAATAGTTGTCTTAATACTATAAATTTATTGCTAATTTGGCATTATGATGGCACTGTCTTATATCTTTTGTATATTATTTTGCATCTATCTATAACATTAAATAACCTAACACAGTTTGTAATTATCACTGAAGTCATTTTAAAATTACTATTTTAAAAGAAATCAGATATCAGCATCAGACAGATTTATTTAAAATTATAGTTATAATTTTCATATGAAAGATGCTTGATCTACCTCATTCTGATGTCAATATAAATGACAATTTTGATTGGTGGATTATTTTATCTTAAGGAGGAATATTGAGAAAATTTTCAATAATGTTTTACATATTAAGAGTTTTTTAATACAATATTTTTGTAAAATGTTTATTTTTAAGAAAACAAGTCCTAAAAATGTTTATTACAAAAAACCAGAAGCAGTTTCTACTGGTTAACATGCATGTTGTTTTATCCACCCAGGTAAATAAATTTAAAAATTTTTTAATAATAACAAATGGTAGTAGTATCAATTATCGTTGCTTGATGTGCTGGTGCTACTCAAAAATAGTTAAATATATTGTTTACTGAGGCAGCCAGTAATGACCTGTAGTATGTTATGTTCATTTCTCACAATTCACACTTGGTTCAAGTGCCCTGTTCTTACTCTACAAATGATCACTTGAGGGTGTGTAGATTTGAAGTCAACATAACATTTGAAATGTTATTTGATAAAGTATTATATTACATTCAAATGATATAGTATGGGGTCCAAAAATTTTTTAACCCATCACAGTGGTTGTGAACTGAGTTTGGAAGAGTTTAAAATTAGGGAAAGTTTTGTTATAAGCGCAACTTCTTAAATAGTCATGCCTGCCACAAAATTTTCACGAGACAATTTAATTGAATTCAGGCTGTTTAGTTTGTTAATCAAGTAATACATCACTTGAATGATCCTTCAGATCATCAAAACCATCAGTCCTCCCTACACATTTCAGTGCTATGCACTGACATTTCATTTAATGGAATTTAATTTAATTTGGGTTGGTTAGTTCGTTAATCAAATATTGTTTTTTAATTTTGTTTAAACATTCAGTTTACTATTACAAGAATAATGTAGATTTAATAAAATTTAAAAAAGGTCTTAAATAAATATTTTGTTATTGTCGTTGTTAAAAGAATACATTTACTTTTGTAAAACTGCCATCATATTTTTTATTATTTAAAAAAAGACATTTACTTTTTTAACATTATTTAAAAAAACACATTAAAGGTCAATTAGTTTTAAAAGGTCATGGCCAGGTAACATTATATTTCACTGTTGTACAGTCAATGATACTACTACCTAATAAATTTAAATATTACTTTTAAATTTTATTTTCTTTCTCTAACAATGTCTAAACCTAAATAAATTCTTAATTTTGAAGATAGAATTCAAATAAGAAATATTTTATTGTACTAACTTTTTGAATAAACAAAATTATATCCAATAAATTTTTTTAGATCTAGACAAAGTTCTCATTAGGGCCTTTTCATAAAGGAAAGGAAGGGTTGTCATCTGAATAGATTAAAATATTTCCCAAAATCCTACCACAATGTTGATAATGACATTGGAGGTCAGTTTCACAAGGCATACTGATTATGATCTTCATTTGCATTAAGCTAGAATTTAACTTTTATTTTTAAAAATAAAACATGTATGTATAAAATAAAAATTTAATCATATATACTTTTGTTTTTTTAATAATTATTATACATTTATTGTATAAAAATAATCAAGAATCTTTAATAATCAATGAAAAAAATCAAGTTTTTTTATTATTACAATTTTTTTTGAAATAATCTCACAAATGGTCTTGAGACTGGGTAGACTAAATTTTTTTGACTTTGCTACGTATTTACAAATATCAATCTTGTAAAAAAAAATTATTTTGTTTTAATAAATCAGCATTCATTTGTTACCAATTTTCCTGTTTTTTAAACAAAATTAGCAAAATATCTTAGATGCTAAGTGAACATCAAAAAACATTTTCTCTGATCAACAATCTTTATTTTGCTTAATGAGTAAGTTAAAACAATTAATTTATAAATGAAATATTTAAAAAAAATGATTTATATTTATTAGTAACAAAAATAATTTTTCAAAATGTTAATGCTTTTATTTTTTTTAACATTTTTCTATAAATACAAATGTTATGCTAAAATTTTCTGATTTTTTTTTGTTATAAGTTTTTTATTCTTTATTTTAAGTTATTACAAATGTTTGTATATAATTTACAGCAATTTCTTTGTAGTTTATAATTTTTCTTTTAAAATAATAAAAACAGCAACTGCATCCAATGTAGCTTTAGACTCAATGTAAAGAGTAGTATTATTTTTTCAAGGAGAATTTTTTAAATTAAAATGTAAAGACTAGAAAATATGATTTTGATCTTATGAATTATATATTATTTTTTCAATTTAAGTCCTATTATTTCTTTTAAGGCATTAAATAATTTTTTTTCTCCTTCTTGCTATTTTTTAAACTAAATTTACTTGCAAGAATAAGAGCAAGACTTTGTATTTTCCATTTCTTAAGATATGGCTTTATTATTATCTATAATTATAATAATGTGTATTTTTGCTTGCACTATCTGCATGCATAGTTAAAGATTCAGTTAATCCATTTTATTTTCATTATTTTATAGAGCAATACATTTGAAAAGCTATCTTTTCTATGATTTTATTTTTTGAGATTTCATGTCTGACAACCATGCAGAAAACCACCTACTCTTTAATATTTTTTAAGTTCTTATTTGAAGTTTAAATCAATTTTTACTTAATATTTTTATCATTAGAATTGATTGGAATATATGTTTTCTGTCCAAAAACAGATACAATAACTGGGCCACCTAAGTATTGTGATCAAGACATGAATACTTCATTCTCATCAATAGTAATTTGCTATTACCTCTACTCTCTAAACACAATTTCGCATCTCAATTTTAGAAGTACTTTATAAACTTACAATTTTTATCTTCAGTGAATTTTATGTCAAAAAGTGTCAAGATCTGTAGCTTTTTTTAAAAAAAAAAAAAAAAAATTAATAAATATCACTCAAGGTTAATATTTGCTTCTTTTGATACGTTTAAATTCTTATACATTCAATGTGCTTTAGTTTTAAAATAGAACTACTAAAACATTTTACGGTAGTCTTGTTTCAGAAATCTTCTTTGTATATTATACACGTAACAGATAGATTGATAAAAATGGGATGGTGAACAGAAAACCGATAAAAATGATTTAATTATACATAGTAAGATCAAATGCGTGTGTTTTTTTTATCATAAAAAAAAAATGTTTCAGAAGAATATTAATCTGTTTTTAATATTTACTTGATGAATATGTTCTGACATTTACTGTCTGCTTCAATTTGCAAAGACAAATAATGAGATATGCAAACTAGCTCGGAGCTCGTTTTAACTTAGGGCTAAAATAGAAAATAGTAGATGAGTATAAACAAGACGAATTATAAGTTTTGTAATAAAAGAGAATAACAGGTTAACCCTCTACAAGCTACATTTAATCCGTTTGTTTATAACGAATATAATTTGTGTATTTTTATTTTTAGTGTTTTAATGAATAATATATGGTTTCATTATCCTAGGTTTTTTTAAAAAAGCAACTATACAATATTTTTTTTGATTTAATGATAATTAAAATAATAATTGCATAAATGAGAAATAACCGTAGATTTCTTTAGTATTAAATTAGTCTTTTCGACTTCCAACAGATGGAGATGGAAACTAATCACAATGAAAATTGTGAATTAATCACAATAACAAAAAGTTAAACAAGTTAGTTTTATTATGAAAATATTTATGGGCGTTTGGATATTGTCTTTTTTTAGTAATATATTTATTATATAGACAAGTTTCTAACTTTTTAATTTTTTGAAATATCTGTTTATTTCATATAACAGAATGTAGAATATAGTACACTTATTTTTAGGGGAAAAGTAAAGAAAGTAATAAGAATAATATATGTTGATAGTAAAAAAATCATTCTTCAAAAGATGAAATGTGTATGTGTCGTTAATTGGGATCAATAGTATACACCTTAATGAGTTTGCTTTTTAATTCATAAAGCTTGGGTTACATTTTTAATACAAATAAGATGGCTATCAGATAGAAGCTTGCATAAAAATCAATTAGCATAGATATATTTAAATGAAATTAGAATTTACACAAAGGCAAGACTCTCCATACAGTAGCCTCATTCAGTTTAAATCAGAGAGATCAATGGATGAAGGAAGGTATATGATATTGTAGTACAGACTGACAGCAGCGGGTATGGGCTGGGAGCAACAGTATCACAGATTCAAGAGGATGTTCAGGTAAAAGTGCTGTATTTCTTAAGTAGGTTGCTCAAGGATCCAGAGCGGCATTACACTGCCACAGAAAAGGAAGCTTTGGCCATTGTTTGGTCATTCCAAAAACTCCACACATTGTTGTTGGGATCAAAATAATTGTGGTTACGGATCATAAGAGTTTAGAATTTATTAACCATAGTTATCTGACAAATAGTCAGTTGGTACGGTAAAGCCTATACCACCAGAGTATAATTATGTTGTAAAGCATAGTAAGGGGTCAGATAACGTTGTAGCTGATGCTCTTAGCTGTAACCCAGTGCATTTGCCATCATGTCATCTTAAAGCTGAAAATTTATATGTGGCAGGAATAGACTTAAGGATTAATGAAGGGGTAGAGAATGACCTTAAGAGATTAGCCCAGTGTCAGAGGGAGGATGCCCAGTTAAGTCAAATAATTGCACAACTGAAAGGGAATACAAAAAAACAATGATGAATCCAGAAGTCGGATAAACAAATACAAACTTGACCAAGCTGTTCTCCAATACAGAACGAAAAGGGGACCAGATAGTTGGAGACCTGTAAAACTCCAGAAAATGTGGAATGCAGTGGTGACTTATGTCCACCAAATATAGGGACACTATGGGATATGGAAAACCGAAAAGTGGCTCAGACAGTGGTTTTATTGGCCAGGCATGCATTGGACTGTTGTGAGAATGATCAGGCAATGTGAACTTTGCCAGAAAACTAAGCCTGCTAATAGGAATTATGCAGGCCCAATGACCTCCATAAATTCCAAAGAAGCCACGTGAGATGATCTGCCTTTAATAAAAAAAATACTTGTTGGTGGTGTATGATCTATTCAGTAAATTTGTGGCTGCATATCTCATGACTCAAGCAAATACCCAAAACACCATATGTCTCCTTGAAAAGGAATATTTTACAGTGTTAGGAAAACCTCAAAGCATCCTATCGGATCATAGCACACCCTTTATCTCTGGGGAATGGAAAGCATGGGTTCAGAAGTCAGGGATCCAACACATACTGACATCAATTAGGAATCCACAATCAAATCCATGTGAGCGGGTGATGCGTGAGTTGGATAGGTTGTTCAGGACATACATCTCAACTAATCACCAAGGTTGGGTTAAAAAGATTCCAGAAATACTGAACTACATAAATTGGGCAGTTAATGAATCCACAGGGTTCTCTCCCATGCGGCTCCAATTTGGGAATCATGCCCCTAAATTAATAAAGGCCAAAATACCAGGACCAAAGGAAAAGCCAATAAATGCGGAGGAGAACCAAAAGCAGGTATATCATACACTTTTGAAAAGGAGTCAGGAAAGAAACAAACATACACTGGAGAGGCCTCATCGATTTAAAGTGGGTGACCTAGTCATGGTGAAAACCCCACATGTGAGTGAACCGGGGAAATTTATCTGTATGAAGTTTTACAGTTTGTATGAGGGACCTTTCCTTATTGTTAAGTGTCAGGGGGATAATGCATTCTGGGTAAATACTGGGCAGGAGGTAAAAGGATCAAACAATGCTCGTTCCCTCAAGCCTCATGCCGGTATGAACGGTTCATGATATTTAGGAGCCATTCAAATACATAGACCGTATTTGAAGGCTTCCGGGAGGGGGGTATTTGCAACAGGGCAAGTATAATCAAACCCTGTTGCGATAATTAGACAAATACATATTCGTATACTTAACGCATTATTAAAAAAATATAGATCTTATTACTAATGTATTATTAAAAATATATATTACTTTACTAACAAAATTAATATTTACAGTTTGATGTACAATCAACAGTCATTTGCGTGGTTGTACAGAATTGATTTAGTTATTTTAATTAAAAAGAACTCATAGAAGAGGTATGGGGGGTTATACACTTGCTCTGATTTTTTTCTCTTTTGCCAAACCCAGCTATACACATCGCTATGTATATGTGTGAGTGTGTTTTTGAATCATTAAAAATGAAAAATTCACAAAATAAAAATAAAAAATATTTTGTTTGATAAACTTTTAAATATATACATATTAAGTCAACAAAAGAACTTTAAATATCAAGATGGAAGACTAATTTTGCAGAACAATGGAAGTAATTATTATAAAAATCGTAGAATGTCTAATACTAATTAAATATTAATTGGAAAGAAATAGGTGTAAAAAGCTTTTGTGGTGCATTTTAACAAACACATATGTAATGTGAATGGAAATATAATTAAAAAAAGAGTGAAAAGAAAGATAAGTTTGATAATTAAAGAAAAATTAAATTAATTATTTAGTATAAGTTTGGAGGTAGAAGAAAGTGGATGGTCAACGTGATATACATTTTGATAAAATATGGTCAGACTGGGGTAGAGGCTTCAACGTGCGGAGGGTCCGAATCCTTTGCCCCCGAATGTATAGCAGCTGCCGATAGCAGAGAAGGACATCAAGCCCAGACAATTCGCCTCAATAAGCAACAATATTGAATCACCAGAAGAGAAAGAAAATAAATAAACAAACAGACTTTAGCCATGGAACCCGAACTTCAAAAAAAAAAAAAAAACAAAGTTCATTCACTGACAAAGGACCGGAGATTCCATTTTCACCAAGAGGATTCGATCAATTCCCCGGGGAAACCAGGTATTTTCTTTCTAATTACATCTATATATGTCACTTTTAGTGAGCTTACTCCATGAATTTGAGAAAACTATTTATTTGACACAATTGTGAACTTAAAATTTATTTTCTTTGCTTGGAGAGGTCAAACTATTTACTACGGAATTTATTAGTGTATAAATTAGTCCAATTAAATCTTCGGTGCAAAATACATATAATAGCATATTTGTGTGTGTGGGAGTTTTGGCAAAAAGAGAAAGGAGCAAACAAAGAAAAAAGAAAACTGATATGAATCTTTGATTTAAAAGAGACACTAATTTAACTTAAGTAAAGAATATATATTTTTTTTATACATATGTAAATATCATAGCTAATAAATGTATATAAAATGAATGGGGTTTTTTTTGTTTTGTTTTTATGTTATGAGTTTTTTTTTTTTTTAAATAAAAAAAAGAGAGAGAGTTAGATCTACTGTCGGTAAATTTTACCACCAGCCCTGAGCAGAGCTAGTCCAGGGGCATTTCCATATTGGTATTCCAGTTCTCCCAGCATAATTCTTATAGAAATATGGGATTGGCACTTGAGGTCATAAATTGATGCTCATAAATATGCTGGGGCAATAAAATGGAATAACTTAAAAATAAATATTCTTTTAAACCATTACGCATATATGTGTATCGTTATATATACATACACGCAATCGTACAAGACTACATATGTGCTTAAAATACATATGGAAAATGGCTAATCTTGTTATAATATGTTCACACACATGTGGAAAAGGCAAATGATTCCCAATATATGTATTTTATGCACAATTTTCTATTTACTACAATAAACATTCAATATACTGAATGAATTTGGGTTAATTACATACTGTTTTGGAAATAGATTACAGCATATTATCAGTTCAATCCATCTCTTTCCTGTTAATATAAATGGATATATAATAGTCCAATAATATGAGGAGTTAGATTGACATAATGGGTATGATTACAATGTTAAATCTACCAAGAGCTTTGAGCATTCCATTGTTTGTTTTTTAAATAAAATAGATGGTTGAATTGTTGGAAGAGTGAAAAGGTTGAAACTGGTTCGTTAAATTTTACATAATTGATATTTTAATGTAATCTGAACAGTGACTGTATATATGTGGAAGAGATTATGATCAGGTTCACTGATGATTGCTACTCCTACATGAAATATGTATATTGAGGATCAATTATTTATTTCACATGTGTGTGGTCATGTGTATCAGTTGTTTGCAGTGGAGTGGAGGATGAATATATACTAAAAAATCCTAAGTATAATTCTTCTATTTACTATAGTTAATATCCAGTATGCTGAATGAATAGGTTAAATAAATATAATATTAATAAATATGAAATTTTTATTTGCTAAATCATAAAGACTTTCCAAACATTGTATATGATACCCTTATCTTTCTGACTTTATCTATTAAAGACATATATAAAGACAGGGCAGCCATGTGTGAGTGTTCAGGTTATGCAGGGCACAAAGATGCTTTATTACTGGGGTGCCGAGATACTAAAATAAAATTTATATATAAAATTAATATTTCAAACCATTTTATCTTTAGAAATACCTTCTGAATGTAAATATTTCTTTCATTTAAATATAAGAACTTCTTTATTTAAAATTATTTGTGACAATTACCCAAGCATTGAATAACTGGGCACAAGCTCAAAATATACTACATATATATTCTTATTTTGTCATGATAATTAATAAAATTTAAATGTAAATGTTTAGATTCCTGAATCACTAGAAACAATTTGTAAACATTTATTATTTAAACATAAGAGGAATATTTATTTATTTAAACTTATTGTGGAAGTTGCTCTAGACTCTAATTATATTTCATATATAATTTATCATTGCACAAAACTAAACAGGCCAACGTCCTTTCATCACTATAATTTAAATAATTGAATTTATATAAAAAGTAACATTATTTATTATTAATTATTTATTTAAAAATAAAACTTATTTTAAAAATATTGCCTCATAGTTATAGTAATTTATATACGTTGAAATTATGCTTATCAGTAATGTATTACAAGCTCTAAATGTGCTGTTTTCTTGGGGTTACTAGTAGAGTGTCCATCTCTGAAATGTTAGGTCTGGATTCAATGCTGTGTTGTACTAACATTTTTTAATAGTGTTACCTTTCTGTTTTTTGTTATTATTATCCCATATTATATTTATATATGCTTTACTAAAGAGCTTTTTCTATTTTTAATAATATATACCTTTTTTTTAATGCAGTATTTATTAGCTTTTTACTTCTTCTGTAGCTAAAAACTCCTAATTAATCTATAATCCACACTACAGATGTAAATCTAAGCAAAACATAACGATATGCAATGTATTTTATTGGCTTCTAAATATTTATCGAATAAACAATCTAAGTATGAAAATTTAAAATCGTTTTTAAAAATAAATCCTGGCTAAATCTTTAATTTTCAAACTGTATATTAAAGTATAATATATATAATATGAAGTAGTTATTAATAAAGTAGTGTATTTTATTATTGAACAAAAACAAGAGAGATTTTTGTTTTAAAGATAAATGTAAACAAGTTATTTGTGAAAAGTAACATGTATTTTTATCAAGTTGCTGCTAATAAAATTAGTTAAAAACAATTTTTTAACAAAATATTGGCCAATTTATGAACATGAATGCTCTACCAACTTCACCAAATTGTAACATGTAAACAAATGCTATTGGCTTTATTTCTCAAGAATTCATAAGAAGTTCAAGCACTAGAACTATGATTTCTGGAATTAATTCTGGGACCTCCTGATTCCAAGTTGGACACTCTACCAAGTGTGCCAAATCACACAGGATAAAATTCTAATTGCTTCACTATTCAGGAATTCATAAAATGTTTGATCACCAGAACTGCAATTGCCAGAATAGATTCTGGGACCTCCAAATCTCACATCACATGCTTCACCGTCTGTGACAAACCACACAGGGTATATGGCAGTTTGAAATATGTTAAAGAACTTTGCAAAAAATGATATAGTAATAAGGAATAAAACACAAAGTAATCCATTAAAATTATAATATCTTTTGAAATGCTAAACATTTTCTGAACAGATAAATAAGATGTGCAATTCGATTGAAATGCCTTTAATGGAAGATCTTCAAGAAGGATTGGAATTTTTATTGATATCTTAAAAATTATAAAGATAATAGACATTACAGATCTGTTAGTCTTCTACCAATTTTATGCAAGATGGTTAGAAAGATCATTAAAATCATCTGCAGAGAACTTTAGAGTCAAACTAACCAACAAAAAAAAAAAAAACAAGCAATAATTTAAAAGTTGTTGTAGCACAGTAAATTGCATTCAAATATTAAAAGAATCAAAAGAACCAATGAATATGAGTTTGCCATTATAACTTTTATTTGTAAATTATGAAAAAGAATTTGACTCTTATTAGCATTTTGCAATGTTTAAAACTTTAGAACAATATGACATATAACTTGGATAATGTCAATTTTCAAAGAATATTTATAAAAATCCAAATTCAGATGTTAGATTACATAATGATATTAAAAAGATTAATAATAACAGGATGATTCAATATCTCCAAAACTTTTTACAACAGTTTTATAAGAAATATTTTATGTATTAAAATGGGAAGCTAAGAGAATAAATATAAATGGAGATTATTTAAGTCATTTAGATTTTGTAGGTGATATGACTGTCATTGCAAATAATACTTCAGTCTTTCAAAGAATTATAAAAAATGTCAGATTAAAGTAAAAAGTTAGGATAAATAAATGTTAAAAAGAGTAAAGTAATATCAAATAGTTCTTTATAAAAAAATAATGACAATGATTTTAATAAAAGTTAATAACTGCAAACATTGTAATCATATTATTTAAATATATGAAAACATAATCATTGGAATTAATCATAAAGAAAACTTAAATGGAGTGCATGTTTTTGCTAAAAATAATATTAAAAGAAAATATGTTATGTGTATTTAAAATAGATTTTTCTTAATAAATGAGTTTTACCAGTGATTAATTATGGATGTGAAATATGGATGCTTGATAAAAGAATAATACAAAAGTATCAAGCCTCACAGTGAAGTGAGAAAATATATAATTTAGGAACAAGAAGAGATTGAAAACAAAGTATTTCATTGAAAAAATAAGTATGGCTAGAAAAGATAATAATATATGAACAGTTGAAGAATTAAATTAGATCACAAGATATTGTAAAAGACTTCTAAACTAGTTACATGTGAAACGAATCTATGCGAAAATTTACTGGAGTGAAAAATATTAAACAAAATGATTTAATAATTGAAAATGTTGTCTACAATCAATATTTAGCTAAATTCAAAGTTAAATTTACTTTCTTAAAATCTGAATATGTATGTTTGTGTATACTTAATTAATATTTAAGTTATAAGCTTGGGATATATATAAAAAGATTGTTGCTGTTTTAGTAAGCATTCTACCTCACTTTCAACGCTAGAGAGAAACAAAAAAGCACTGCTTGCATGACCAAGTAGTAACCAACCTTTGACATTATACTTGCCATGGCCACAAGTTGTTCCAATTATTTTGTCCAGTCTAGTACATAAAAAAATTTCAACTTACATTGAAAAATAAAAATAATTTTTTTTTTTATAGAAATAAGCTATACAACTATTCCTAATATTTTGCTCCTCAAATCAATTACTAATGTAAGATTAAAACAAGTACAAACTAAAATAAAAACATGACCAAAAAAAATTACTGGTATAATTGAAACATTTTGTATACTTTGTTAAATGAAAAGAAATATTTCAAAAATAATGTTTAGGGTTTAGCAAGTATTAATATTTCACACACACACACATAAATACTGAACTATTTTACCTTTAAACATGGTGGCTGAATATGTACTTATTGAAAGTATGATAGCAGAAAAAATGCATAAAGAAGATAAGAATTAATAAATTAAAAAAATGCTTAAACCAAGGAATTTTAGAATTACAATTATAATAAATCCACATAAAAAAATTTAAATTTCTTGTGCTTAAACTAGAGTTATTTTACTTTTAAAATATAGCAGCAAAATGGATAAATTTAAGAATGTTCTTTATCAGTAAATAGATATGTTACCTGCAATTATCAAATATTAAAAGCAAAAAAAAAAAAGAAAGCACATCAAGAATTATTGCATGAATTTTGACAAAAAACAGTGCAGACATGGTTATTTAATGCCAAGTAAAAAAATTTAACAAATTTAAAAATATTTATAAACTTAAAGCAAACTAAATGTTTGCATGAATGAAATCTCTACAATCACAACATATGAAAAATAATTATGTAGGAAATAATTATTTATGAATATTTTTGAAAAAATATAGATTTAATATTACCTAAAAATACATGAATGGGGGAAACGTACTTAATACCAGACTTAAAAAATGAAAACAAATTTTATAAATATTTAAAAAAGAGTTTCCGATCTTAAAGCTGAATGTTGGCATGAGTGTCACAATATACTACACTTACTAAAATGGCATAAAAAGATTTTATATTTTAATTTCAGTATATATATTTAACTCTATTTGATCATTATTATGGGAGTAAATTGTTTTTATTTATGTATATTTGAGGTCAAAAAAACTTAATTTTTACAAGTTATTGGTGTGTTTATTTAAAGCCAAATTATATATATATATATAAAATAAATAAAAATATCCGTTAATTAAAAATAATATTGTAATTATAATTGAAATAATATTTTTAAACGGTTTATAAACATTTCAAACAATCTTTAAATCCGCAGAAGTACTTTCGGTTACTTTCAAACCTGCCTCAACTGCTATTAAATTCAAAAACTAAAAGCGGAAGCAGGTTTGAAAGTAACCGAAAGTACTTCTGCGGATTTAAAGATTGTTTGAATTGTTTATAAACCGTTTAAAAATATTATTTCAATTATATATATATAAATGCACATATGTTTATAAGTAAGAAAATTATTGTCTATATTTGCAGAAAAAAAGTTCTAATATTTTTTAAAGTTTAAACTTAATTCACAACTATTCTTTAAAAAAAATAAAGAACAGAGCAGTCAAAATCTATAGCTAATAGATAGAATACTAAAACCAATTTATATAATGATACAGAAAAAAATATTATCAGTAATATTTACAAAAGAATATGAAAAAGAAGCTGTTGTGTTAATATAATCAGAAATGACCATGTATTAGAAAATAGTTTTAAGATTCAGTGAATTAAGTTCATATATAGAGCAATGATAGAATGATGATCTCATTAGCTGGATTGCTTTCTGAGAAAAAAAAACACAATCTCATTTGATGCCCAAATATCATATAATTTCTCAAATAATTCACAATCTCAGTTGATGCCCAAATGTCACATGATCTCCCAAGCAACTAACATCAATTTATTTGAATGTACCAACTTTTTTCAGAATATATTTATAAGGACAGTTATCTTTGACTTACTCTAGAGCCATATACTATTTAGCTTGAGTAATTACTGGACACTAGATTGTGTTTATACTTCCAGATTGGTTTTTGATTCTTATCTTCATTATAATTTAAAGCTAAAAACAATGTACTATCAGGCCAATAGCTTGAAATAAAAAAAAAATCTTCAGGTTTTTTAAAGTCGTACTCATTTGTTTATATAGATACAGATATGATGTTACATCAATGCATTACTTTTAGCTTTGTATCCCAGTCCTCACTGAGAAATCAAAAAGTGGAGACAGACCTAAATATGCGAATATTAGACTGTATTATCTGGTGTTTGATAATTACCTAAACTTACAATACATTATTGTAGAGACTTGTAAAAAGAACTTAAAACATTTGACCTCCTACAGCTGGAGTTGCAATACTGATTCACAACAAATCATCTTTCACCTCTTTTAAGATTGCCTTTATTAATCAACACCTAATGATAGTGACTTTTTTCCACCAAGCTTTCACAATCAACATTATATTCATCTATTTCTACAACAACTCTACCCTCATCCATCACATAATCAATCAAATTAATATTATTCTTGCATCTAACCCTCATCCTACTATTATGTTTGAGACTTTAACATACCCTATAAAGAATTTTCATCCAAATACTTACACCTTATTAATCACAGATTTATGAGCAGAGAACGATTTTTTTCCCAAGAATGCCTTTTCTTTGTACACAAAAAATATACTTCCCTAACTGATCTTAAGTTTTACTCCCTGGAATTTCATTTTTATAAATAACCCAGCTCTTCAACCTGTTCCGTTCTCTGACCGTCTCGCTCTTGATATGGAAATAAACATAAAGCTTAATTATCAGCCCACAATAAATCTTAGCAAAGCTCTTAGATTTTTTTCTAAAATCAACCACTTCTGAAGCAGTAGTATCTAAATCATATATATATTTAAAAAAAATTAATATCCTATCCTTACCACCAGTGGAAGCATAGTTCATATTTGTTAACATTCTTCAAGCCATAATCAAGCACTTTACCTATAAAAATAAATCCCTTTCAACTTTGCTTTAAGAAATGGAGGTGATTAATAACAGTCTCAAATCCCTTCCTAATAATTCAACATATATCAACACAATACTAGAACTCAAACCCAATATAAAAATAAACAATTAGCATTGGTGAATTACTTTTCCATTAAAAAAATCTAAAATCTTCATAGTGCAGCCTCATAATTGGACTAGAGGCTATATACGCTGGGCCTTAGGGCATAGGGGGGAAACTCAACTCCATCCTTGATCTCCTTTAATGGGACCTTAAGTACTGGAAATATGCTCCAACAAATTCATCAATTTTTTAAAACAAAACTTACAAATATCCACTCCCACTCAGATATTGAAACAGACTTTGGAATAGACCATCAGTCACATGGAATCACTAAATTGGACTTATTAAATAAACTCAGAACATTCCCAGACAAAATTCACCCAGGTCCTCATGGAATATCTAAATTCCTATTACTTCATCTCTCTAAATTCTCCATATCTATTATCTTCAACATAATCAATTATCTATCAGACAACAGCTATGATATTGAAAGTCTCTACCCAATCTCACTCTTACCATTTTTTTAAAAAAAAACATAACATCTCCATTAGACAACTTAATGCCAATTTTGATGACCCCTATTATGATTAAAATTACAAATCTGTTATAAAAGACAAGTTCCAAGACAAAATTCTCCCATTTATCTCCAAATATCAATTTGCCAAGAAGGAGCCTCTTCAAACTATTTTTAGATTACATCAACACTACCAGTGGTTGTCTATCTTGATATCTCTGCCATATTTGATTCTGTCAGAATAGAAAATCTTTTGAAATCCTAAAAAAGTACACAGTTCCAGAAATCGATTATATTTTTGCAAATCTACTTTACAATAGACAAATATTTGTGACTCTTGATGGAAAGGTTGCACTGGGATTCAAACCTCTTCATTCTATTTCCCACAGGGCTCCGCTCAGTGTCCTCTTATTCATTTCATATATCAACCCTCTCCTATTGCAAATGGAAAATAAACACACAGGAATTTATATTCCATCAATACACAAATCTGTTTCCCACATTGCCATACTCCTAACATCCAGAAAGGTCATTCCTAAATTGGTAACACTCCTACAACAATATACAGAGCAATATAACCTTAAATTTAATATGAACAAATCCTCCGCCTGGAAATTATATGCTGGTTTTACTTTTTACTCCCAATCCACTGCCAAGCCACAGAAAATTTCTTGGCTTTCCTATCTTCAAATCACCAACCTCAATGAGAAATGCAATACAAGAATCAATTCTCATTACAACCCCAAAAATTATTGACAATCTGTCCAAGGTCCATTTATCAATTCATGCCAAAATCTCACTTCTTAATATGTTGATATTCCCCAGAATAAATTACTTCATGCCAATAGCCAAATTTTCTAATAGATTTATTAACAAAATCAATTTGTTATGCTCCAAATTGATAGGAAATAAGAAACAGCTGTCATCAGTCTTAGATAACTCCAAAATCTCTCAAAGTTTAATGGCCTGTTCCTCCCTTTCATTCCTATCTTTTTTTCAGAAATTCTTCAATATAACTTATAAAATCCTTTTAACTTATCTTAAGTATTGCTAGCCATATTCAAGTCCCACCAATAGACCGATCACCACCCACGAAAAATGATTGGCCAATATCTCTTATTATCCTCATTCTAAAACATACCCAAATAACTGACCAAACCTTCTTAAGTAAAATCACCTTCTGGGATGCTTACAACTTTACACACACAGCAAGTCCTTCTGAACCAGGCCTACTACACTTCAATAACAAACAAATCATTAGAAAGTGCAGATAGTGGTTCTTAGAATTTAAGTTCCTGAATTTTCTACTAAAACTCAATTTCAAAGCTCTCATCACAAACTTTTCTCTATCCTACAAAAGAGGTGTCTCAAAAATAGACCCAATCTTCCAATTATGTCAGAAGGCTGATGAAACCACTGAACATGCCACATTTCATTGTGAGACCTTACAGAGCCACTGGAACACAATAACCTATTTATCCAGATCAAATAACTCCCACTTTTATCCTTTCAAGCAACATCAAAAGTGGATTGTTCCCTTCGATTAGAATTGGAACATTTCTACTCTTTACAATCTGGTCAATCAGGTGCAAACTCATCTTTAACAATAAAACAATTAACAACCAAGAACTTTTCCTTAATTTAATAAAGAAAATTAAAAACAGAGACAGTACTCTTGTGCCTCCAGATATCTTTGCAGCAACCTGGAGCCTCAAAGCTATTCCAACCAAACTATAGGTTTGAAACAAATAGATTACCGTTGTAAATAACATAGTCTTACAAAACTTTTACGTCACCCAAGACACCTTACGGAATTAATCACCTGCAAACAATTAAAATAGTTACCAAATGACATAATAGTATATCTCATATACTTTCAAATTCCAATATGTATACCTGTATCATATCATATCAGATTACAAATAAAGATTTTATTTAATAATAAAAAACTTTGACCTTCGTGTAAAAGTCCAAGTAAAATTAGTTTAAAAATTCATTTACATTTTTTCTTTGCATTCATTATATCTCATAAGTATCAGTATGTGTTTTAATTTTTTTAAAGAAGAGTTTCTAAATCTAAAAGTTTTTTTTTTTTCACAATTGACATATCTTAGATGAGTGATGACATATTTATCTTAGAATATTTTTTAAAAACTTTTTACGTTTTAGTTTATGTTATTTATCTGCCAGTTCACAATCAGCGCTATCTTCGCTATTCTAAATGGTCAAGCATCTGATGGCTCTTAAGAACTGCTATATCTAAGATTAATTTGTCACACCTTAATTAACTGAGTAACAGTATTTTATATTAGCAAAACAATTTAAATGGCTAAAAAATCTATTATTCTATGTTTTTTTTTTAATAAGTTGTTACCTTTAAAAAAGATTAAATCTGGTTTTGACATTGATTGCTTTCTAAATACAATTCCATTATTTTAAATTAAACCAAATTAAGAGCAGATTAATTTTGAAGATCTGAAAATAGTAGATTCGAGACAAAAACAAGACGCTGTTATAATAGATAAAGGTGAGTGCTGAAAGCAGACAAAGATACTTTAGAAATAAAAGTATTGTCATTTTTTTAAAAAATCGTAAAAACAATGCTCTGTTTATATCTGGCAATTAAATTTAACAGGATGATGTAGCTGTCTAGAAAATAATTTTGGAGAGGAAGCATACGCTTTCGAAAATAAAAATCAAAAACAAAAGTGGCAGTCCATTTCATGAATATTTTAGATCACATTCACTTTATATATTTGATTTTTGAAAACAAATTAATAAATATTCTTTGGGTGCCATATCTATATATAACTATTTTTATTCAGTCAAGCGTTGTTAGCCGAGAGGTCAGCGCAGCCTCCTTGCATGCTAGCTGTTGGTTGCAGACGGTTGTGGCGGGGTTCGCCTCCCGGGCGATGCTATGACATATGAAAAAAAAAAAAAAACTATTTTTATTCAAATAAGTAATTACTGCAACACGAAGCTCAACATTATTTCGAATACTTGTTGCTTATCTGATCAATAATCCAGATGTAAAAAAAAAGAAACTAAAATATTTTTTCATGAAATAAAAATTAAATATATTTGATAATCAGATTTTTTTTAGAACTTGAAGCCCTTTTACCAAGATGATATTATTATTTTTTCTTTTTGATAAGAATCTATAGAATAATGTCATACATATATCATGTGATTTATTATTCCGAAGATCATGTGATGTTCGAGCATTAACATGACAGATTTAAGTATAATAGTTCACTCAATTTAACAAACAACTTTTTTTTTACTTTCTTCAGCTAGGAATTAATCTATTAAAGCCATGAATCTGTTATTCTACCAGTGTATTTAACTTCACGGAATAAAAATATCACGGATTTAAAAATAATGATATAATAATAATAAATGGCAGAAAAAAAAACGTTTGATATTAATTGAAAAGAGACCATTTAATTCGTCTTGGAGGCCTTAAAGGAATCGAGCAGAGCAAATTTCCTAATGTCCACTCCATACGTTCTTATCGCTGCAGTTGTTATTATTATGCGATTATTCATATAGTATACGAACATTAATAATGATTCCAACACAATTGAAATAAAATAACAATATAAAAAATAAATCTTTTCTTTATTGGAAGCGGTTTTCGCATTATATTAGGACCTTCCTATTTGAAAAGGCCCTAATATAGAGCAAAAACCGGTTCTAATAAAGAAAATATTTATTTTTATATAGTTGTGTTTTTTTTTCACTTGTGTTGGAATCATTATTAATTATTTGAAAGCAACATTATGTGCAATTTTATGCTTGTTCATTGTTAAGGAGTATATGAACATGGATGAGTTACTCACCAACACTCATTAGCCAGCCTGGTGAATTTATTGGCTTTTTACCTCCGAGTTTAAAATCAAGAAACATCATGGTCGTTCTTCTCAGTTACCTGATTGCTCTCAACTGAAATATAAGTTTAGTTTTCTTGGAATCAGAATGGATGTATATGTGAATATATATATATATTTCTAAAAGATATTTACAATCATGACAGACAAAAATAAATTGTGTCCCTTATTTCCAGGAGGCTGTAAAGTCACTAGCTAAGGCAGTGACGGTGACCGAAGGCGGAGGGTGCTAAGAATCCCCTGATTGTGGATCTAGACTGCCATTTTATGACAACCTTTTATTTAGGTACTTACAACTGCAGATCACTTTCAAGTGAAAAAAGTTTGCAATAATTGGAAGAAGAACTGTCTCTTATTAAATGAACCTTATTGACTTTGTAATGTTAGAAGAAAAGGTGAAGAGACAATTAATTTAAAAAGTGGACATATAATACTGGAAGTACAAATGGAGTAGGAATCATTACAAATAAAAAGTGGAAGAATAATGTTGGAAAGATTGATGGTATATTGGACAAAGTGGCAAGATTAGTTATTCAACTTAATAGCAGTTACCAAATACAGATAATTCTGGTTTATGTCCCAACAAGTTCTCATAGTGATGAAGTAGTAGAATCTTTATATGAAAGTAATAGAGAATCTTTATATGGATATACGAAAGGCTTTTGTCAGATCAAACAATATTTTTAAAATTGTTATGGAAGACTTTAATGCTTGAATTGATAAACAATTGAAAGATGAAAGCACTGTAGGTAAATTTGGTTATGTAGTACAAATGAGAGAGGACATAGGCTTGTGAAGTTTGCAGAAAAAGAAAAACTTTATATAATGAATTATTTTTTTTGAGAAAAATGTTAAAAGGAAATGGACATGGAAGCATCCAAATTAAAGTATAGCAGAATTGGATTATAATTTGACTAACAGAAAATACATATTTCATGATTGTAATGTCCTTAATAAATACAACATGGGAAATGAGCATTGAAATGATCATTGATTAGTAAGATGTGTGTTAATGCAAAGCTAGAAAGACAAAAATTATTAAGAAAAACAATATTCACAGTTGATACTCCTAATTTTCAGAAACATTCTAATAAATTTAAATTAGAACTTGAAAATTATTTTCAAATATTAGCAGATTTTGAACATGATTTGAATTTGAATTAAATCAATAGGAAAATAACTGATACACTTTTAAAAACTGCAACAAAGATAGCTAGTATAAAAAAAAATGACAATTGACCAATAAAATTTCTACTGAGACTAGAGAACTTATGAAGAAAAGAAGGAATATGAAAATATATAAAAATGATGCATTAAGAAGGATTAAATATCTTGAATTTTGTAAAATGGTGTGAAAAAGAGTTTGTAATGATATAAGAAAATATAATTATGAACTAGCTAGGAAAGCTATAGAAGAGAATAAAAGTTTTAAGATTGTAAAACATTTTGGTATTGATGTTGAAACTTATATCTGCAATAAGAAAAAAAAGTAGAAGTATTTCTAAAAGGAAAGATGACATCATAAAATGTGTAGAAAAGTTTTATCAAAAATTATAAATAATAAAGAACAAGTACCTCCTACAACCATTATATCTTTTGAATTGCCCAGGATTTTAAATGAAATAGTGAGACATGCAATTAAATTTATGAAGAAGGAAAAAGCTTCAGTTAATAATGGATTTATAATCAATATATTAAAAGAGGCAGGTGAAGAAATATACATTTTTTTGGCAAAGTTATATACCAAATCTCTAAATGATAAAATTGTACCAAATGATTGTAAGAAAATTAATATTTAAAAAAGATGATAAAGAAGATATTGAAAATTACAGGCCTATCAGTTTTGTACAAATTTTTTACCAAGATAATTACAAACTCATTTACAGAGAACTTTGGATTCAACCAACCAAAAGAACAAGTTTGATTTAAAAGTGGTTTTAGTACAATGGATCATATCTAAGTAATGAGAGAAGTTAGAAAGGACCAATGAATATGAGTTGCCATTATGCTTTGGATTTGTAGATTATGAAAATGCATTTGAACTCATTAAGATTTTCTTTAGTGATTAAAGCATTGCACCATCAAAGTATAGACTCAGGAAAATTATCATTTTCTAAAGAATATAAAAATGCAACAGCAACAATTAGATTACATAATGATAGTATGATGTTTAACATTGAGAAGGATGTAAAACAGAATTATCTCTAAAACTTTTTACAGCAGTGCTCCAAAAAGTACTTTGTGATTTAAAATAGTAAGTTAAAGTAATGAAGTAAATGGAGATTATTTAAGTTACTTAGATTTTGCAGATGATATAGTTGTTTTTGCAAATAATGATTCAGAACTGCAACTGTTATCAGATGAAAGTAAGATTAAATGTAAATATTAAAAAGACTAAAGTAATGTTCAATGCATTTTCTCAAAAGAAAGAAATGAAGATTGATAATGATGAGTTAATGTGTTTTACCAGTTCTTACGTATGGATCTGAGACTTGGACACTTAATAGAAGAGCAATACAGAGACTTCAGAACACTCAAAGAAGTGTGGAGAAGTGCATGTTGAGAATAACAAAAAGTGATTGAAAATGCAATGTATGGGTAAGAGAATAAACAAGTATTACTGATATCATTGAAAGAATTAAGAAACTGAAGTGAGATTGAGTTGGACATATTGTTAGAAGAGATAATAATAGTTGGGCAGTCAAAATCTTAAACTGGATTCCAAGAGATTGTAATAAACCCTAAAGAGACCACCTGTGAGATGAATGGATGAAATAAGGAAGTGTGCAGGGGTGATGAGGAGAAGTAAGGCTCAAGATTGAAGAAGATGGATGGAACTTGGAAACATTTATTCTACAGTTGATTGATAATGGTTAACGATGATCTAAAAAATTATATATAATTGTCTCTAATTGTATAAAATAAAACTCAGATGAATAAAAAAATCATTTCTGGACTACCAAATATTTCTGTACACTAAGCTTTTATTGAAGGCAACAAAAGACCAAAACAGAATCAATAATGAATAGTAGACTCAATTTCGTTTTGAATTAACTTACTTAGCAGCTTCTAAATTATGCAACCACATAAAAATATTTTCTGGTGGGAGGGGGGGGTAGCGTTAGAATAAACAAAAATTAGATTATTATTAGTAATAAAATAAGTTTACATAGAAAGACGTAAACAAGAATAAATAAAAGTCTAAAATAATCTGAAATATGTAAACATCAAAGAAATAATGATTGTTTAAATTATTATTAATTTTATGACATTGAAAATTATTTTTGTTAAAAAAACAAAAAAAAAAACAACAAATCTTATTTACTATATAAACTAAGGACAAGCAAGCATTATTATTATTGTTTTTTTTTAAGTGTCATAGCATCGGCCGGGACGCGAAACCGCAACGCGGGCAACTGCCTGTAAGTGCAAGGTAGTCGCGCTGACCTCTCGACCACCAGCATTATTATTGTTTTGTTTCCTTTTATCCCATCTTATATGGTTTTTTTTTTTTATCAAGAAATTTATTTAACACAAAATATACATAGTATTATGATATACAGGATAACAGGTTAAGCTTGGTTAAAAGGTTAAGAGTTCTCATGCATGTATTATTATGTGGACATTGGTCTATCTTGTACAACTTTGTATTGATAGTGGTTGCAGTATTTCAATTGAACGACATTGTGTTTCTGCAACAGGTTGATGCTTAGAGTGACCATAGAATATTTATAGGGATGATAAATATATTGCTTTTTGATGGTGGGTTTGATGTGGGTTTGTTGCAGTGTTTGCATTATTGTTGTATCGGAACTTCAAACAGTCTCCATGTCTCAAAGAAGGCCATAGAGGTAGAAAGGATTTCATCCCTTTTTTTGATATTGTTGATGATGTTAATGAAGAGTTGAAGAGGATTTAAATGAGCTCCTTCAAAGGCTAGCTTGCAGCGGACGGACCAGATGGAAAAGGTGAGGAATGTGGATAGTCTTATCCATGCAAATGTTTTTGTGCCAAGGCAGTGCTGGATTGAGTTAATTATTTGAAAGTTGATCTTTGAGTTTGTGTGGATTAATTGTCTGATACTGTTGAGATTGGGGCAGATGTTTAAAATGTGCTCAAATGTCTCTGATTCCCGGCCACAGAGTTGGCATAGTGGGTCAATGTTATTGAATCCTCTTCTGTTTACCAAAAACCATTTAGTTGGTAGGGCATCAAGATTTATTTTAATTATGAAGTCCAGGAATTTTGCTTCGAGGCTCCAAAATTTAAACTGTGATATGTTTTTCTTGTTGGATAAGTTAAGTCTGGAAATAGGAGAATATTGAGGATGCTGTAGATTATATGCATCCCAGTATTTCATTTTGGAAGAATAAGCAGTTGCAGGACAGTTGTAAAGGCATTGAGAAGCAGAGGTTAAGGATGATATCCAATCCTGTTTGAGAGGTGGTGGTCGGTCGGTAGGGTCAACTGGCATATAGACTTGGAAGTTGTCAAAAATAAGGGTTAATTTATGAATAAGATTGTGGATTTTTTGGAGAAAAAATGTATAGGGGGAGTGGAGTGAAAGACCATTCAGCCAGCAGGGACGGCGCATGCCTTCTAGACTGATGGCAACAGTTTTCCCACCCCAGAACAACCTAGAGCAAAGTGAGTTAATTTTACTGACAAAGATTTTGGTAGGTTTAATAATTGGGAGGTAATAATTAATTTTGGGGAAAAGGACCATGTTGAGTAAGGCCACCTTCCCATGAAGTGAAAGGTAAACCTTAGCAAGTGATGTTGTTATTTTGCTGGCAGATTTTAATATTTCATTTTGTATTTGTGATGTGATGATAGTAGGTGGTTTGTGAAAGGGAATACCTAGGAAGTTCTGTGGTTGTCCAAGGAAGTTAGTTGTAATCTTCTTCCCTGTAGCAATTCTCCATGCAGATGATTTTTGAAGATTGAAGGAAAGTTTATATTGGTGAGTGTAGTCATTTAAAATTTTGTTGAGATGACCAAGATATTTTTGTGATGGCAAGACTATGAAGACATCATCCATATATGCGAGGATTCCTATCTCCCTCTTTAGTCTGGGAATGTAGACTCCTGGAAGTTGTCTTTGAATGTCTAACAGGAGTGGATTGATGTAAGCAATGAAAAGAATCGCACTAAGAGGGGATCCTTGTGGAATTGAATGTGATGGTTTGAAACTGTCAGTGGTTCTTCCATCTAAGGATATCAATATGTGTCTGTTTCTAAGAAGATTACTTATGATTTGGAGGTATGGCTTGGGTACCGCATAGTCAGCCAGAGTTTTAAGCAGGATGTTGATCCTGACTGAATCAAATGCGGCAGCTATGTCCAATTGAACAGCAATTGGTTTAGATTTCCTGTTTGTTCTTAAGTGATCAACTAGGGATTTAACTTGGGCCATAGCTAGGGTGGTTGATGAGCCTTTTTTGGCGAACTGGGATGGAGAAATGTATTTGAGAATACCTTCTTGAATGATATCTTTTATAGTGGATTCAATGATTTTTATAATTAGAGGGGACATTGAGATGGGTCGAAGACTCATGAGCTCCGATGGCGGTTTATTTTTCTTAAGAAAGGGTACCATGGCAATCGGGTAAAGATTGGGGATAATTTTGTTTCCATCTGTTAGGTGGTCTATCATTCTATGGATAATTGGTATTGAAAATTTGCTGAGGTGGGCTAGAATGAAGCGTGGAATGCCATGAAGCCCAGGATGAATTCGATCCCTAAGGGATGTGATTTTGTTTTGTAGCATGGATTCCGTTATGCAATGCATGTCTGGAACTTCCTCATTTTTCCATATAGTGAGTGGTGTTTCAGGATCTTTTGAAGAATTTCCTGGAAGTGATGCTTAATGCCTTCCAACATTTGTTGACCAATCCAGGATTCCCCATTTGAAATAATTATTGAGGGTGTATTTTTTATTCTTGATGTTCCAAGGGCCCAGCGAATGTAACCACGGGTCCAGCAATGTTGAGATTCAAGGAACAATTTTGCTCTCTTGATGGATAGGTATTCTGCTAGTTTTTCCTGTTGTGTTTTGTATTTCAATTTTAAGGAAATAATATCTTTAATGTTGTCTGTGTTACTTGGAATTTCTTTAAGTTTGGAGCTTATGTTTTGCAAATCATTAAGCAATTTAACTGGACCTTTCAGCTTTCGTGTGTAGTTACTTATCAGTGATTGTATGACTTCAATGAATGCAAACCATGCAACTTCAATGGGTTGTGATAGAATGTCAATTTTTTTGAAGTAAATGTAGGACTCTGAGATGATAGCTTCAGTCGCTGTTGTGCGGGTTATCATGCGGAGAGTTTGGCGACTGTATTCTCCAGTGTAAAGTGTCTTGTCAGGAAGAAGTTTAATAATTTGTAGCGAGGTGGTCTGAGTATGTTACCAGTTGAAGCTGTGCTTCAATTTGGAAGTGCAATTTCTGGTGAATAGTAGAAAAGATCTATGGAGACTTTTACAGCTTTGTGTGTAGAAGGAGAAGGATCCCGGGGGCAGAAATCCCTCACCACACATGAGAGTTTTATTGATTAGGTGTAAGTATTTATTGTTGAAGTGGGCATAGTTCACATTGAAGTCACCTAGGAGAAGTGTCGGTGATGAGTTTGAGTATAGTACCATATTTATTGTATGTATGATGTGATGAAAATTATTGACTGTGTTTTGAATATAAATGAACAGGATGTTGAAGATGAAGCCACTGTAGTTAACTTTGATTATGACTATGTTACCATCTAAATATAAAATGTTGAAATCATTAGGTGGTTTATTTTTG